>JAVHNF010022142.1:15601-29824 GCA_034783455.1 Micropsitta finschii | reverse complement strand
AAGATAGATAGCTTTGCTGTCCTGGCAGTCTGAACATAGGATGTTACGGAGAATCACATGGTTCTTTTGCAGCAACTGGTGTCAGGGCTGATTGTTTCTAAAATGGCACTAGGTGCATATTTAAATATTCAAATCATGATTCCCAAAGGACAGAGTACTTGGAAAAGCCTCATTCTGTCAATTCAGATTTTGAGGGGCCAGCATTCAGTCACCTATGTAGAAAAGGTGTTTGAACTTTTTACACACTAACATTTTCAGTCTTTAAGAGCTTTGTTAAGTCTTGACATGAACTGAAATAAGCATTTTCCATAAGCATATGTTTCCATTTTATATAGTTTATGGCATGTTATAAAGACTCTGTTATTAATGTCTGAGTTGGAGCAATCCCAGGCACAGCTACAGCTTGGGCAAAGAAGAGATTCAGAGCAGCCCTGCGGAGAAGGACTTGGGGGTGTTGGTTGATGAGAAAATGAACATGAACCAGCAGTGTAAACTCGTAGCCCAGAAAGCCAGCTGTATCCTGGGCTGCATCAAGAGGAGCGTGACCAGCAGGTCGAAGGAGGTGATCCTGCCCCCCTACTCTGCTCTCCTGAGACCTCACTTGGAGTCTTGTGTACAGTTCTGGGGTCTTCAACATAAAAAGGACATGGAACTGTTGGAACAAGTCCGGAGGAGGGCCACAAAGATGATCAGGGACTGGAGCACCTCCCGTATGAAGATAGGCTGAGAAAGTTGGGTCTGTTCAGCCTATAGAAGAGAAGGCTGCATGGAGACCTCATAGAAGCCTTCCAGTATCTGAAGGGGGCCTATAAGGATGCTCGGGAGGGACTCCTCATTAGGGACTGTAGTGACAGGACAAGGGGTAATGGATTAAAACTTAAACAGAGGAAGCTTAGATTGGATCTAAGGAAGAAGTTCTTTACTGTGAGGGTGGTGAGGCACTGAAATGGGTTGCCCCGGGAAGCTGTGAATGCTCCATCCCTGGCAGTGTTCAAGGCCAGGCTGGACAGAGCCTTGGGTGGAATGGTTTAGTGTGAGGTGTCCCTGCCCATGGCAGGGAGGTTGGAACTGGATGATCTGAAGGTTCTTTCCAACCCCAACTATTCTACGATTCTATGATTCTATGATCCAGGAGCTAGAAAGAGAGTGGAAAGGTGGTCAGTCACCTAAATACTGGAGCCTTCTCTCTTTAGCCCACTACCAAGTTTATGGTATATCTTTCAGGTACTGTTCCTTCTGGGTCACTAGTAATTTGAATTAAACCATCAGAAATAGATCATATTGACACCGAAGAGCTGGTGGCTGTCTGCAGTTACCAGCGAGCAGCTGGTTGTCTTGAGAGCTGTGTGTTTGTACTGGTGACCGACCTTCCTTCCTCTGGGCTGCAGGTACACCTGAAGCCCCCAGCGAAGCTTGAGGACCTGCACTGCCAATACTGGCAGAGGTAATCCTGCCCCCCAGTGCTGCCACCCAGGTATGGACTGGTGGAAAAGTGGGAGGCTATCTTACAGGAAGGTTGGGATGAACCAAATTTCTCTGTATAGATGTCTGCTTAACTGCACTGAAGCCAGTGTCAATTAAAATACAACCAAAACGTCCTTAGCAATCTGGGCTTGAGGATCTGGGTTCCTTCAGAAGTAGTTTCATTCCTTTGCCCAGAGATACCTGGGATGTGTAAGCAGCCTCTCTTCCCTGCTGCAGATAGACTTTTGGGATCAGGAAAGCACAACATTTCATAACAATGGTACCAGGCAGTGCCCTGCTGCTCCCATAGGCTCAAAGGGCCATTGGTGAAGGTGATGCTGCCCCAGGCAGGATTCCAGGATTCTTCTTTTTTTTCCCCAACCACTGGTTGGGGGAATGGGCTCAACAATCACATCTATTTTCCTGAACTGCTTTGTTGTGACTGGTAAAGAAACAGTAAAACCAGTGCAGTTAAATAAAAATTTATCTTGGTGTCATGCAGAGAGAAAGCCCATAAGCTTCATTAGCAAAGGGCGATTGATTAGAAGAAATTAGTCTTCTCTGTTCACTACTTTGTCTCCTGACATCCCAAAGACAAGATTCGCAGGAGACAAAGGTCCTTCATTTCACCACCAGGTTTTTCTCTTGGTGATGTTGAAGAAGGCCTGATACCACTCCAGGATGGAAGCTGGGAACAGATGTGCAAGATGTGTGTGTGAGATGTGAGTGTACAAGATGTGTGTGTGAGGGTGCAAGGTGTGTATACATAAGCATGCAAGATGCATTTGCCCACAAGATGCATGTGAGTGCCAGTGCACTGCAACAGTGGGCAGGCAGCTACAGCCAGGGCCCAGGCACAGGGCTGGGATTAGGGCACTGGGAGGCTGAGCTGCCCCTTAGTACAGTTGAAACACCATCCCAAGGCAGCGTTGCCACTTGTGCCCTCTCCTCCACCTCCTGGGGTTCACTGTGGCTGATTTCATCATGCGTTGGGCAGCTGGACTCATAGGATTCACCTTCTAAAAGATATACCATGATGAATCAGCTGTAAATTGAGCACCCTGTTAGGATGTGATCATAGGGACTAGAAAAATGACTTCTCAGTCAGTCCTCTGAAAGTAAATCAGTTAGTTAACTTAGGATGTTTTAAAACAAATCCTTATTGGTTAACGACCAGATTTGGGTTGCTCCAGTCATCATCAATTGCTGGAATAGAGAGAAAAAAATCCTTTAAAGATATGAGTCATGAGAAGAGCTGGAATATATCACTAACACATAGCTGACAATATTTCCTGCATCAGTTCACGAACTGCCAGGATGTCCCTGCTGAACTATACACAGTCCATCGTGCTCTCAGGAGGAATATGTGTGCTGTCAGTCATTGGCAGCATAGTAGGGAAACCAGCAATGAAATAAAAGCCTCAGTGCACCCAGTGGAGATTGTGGGTTGCTAGAAAACTCCATGAACAGCTGAAATACTGCCTTGAAGCAGATGATCCAGAAACTGAATAAGGCCGCAGAAGGCTGGCTCATTTGTGTGAAATCCTGTGAAATCCTGGAAAGACCCCCTGCATCCTATGCAAAGGGCACGTTTGGTAAGAGAAGAAACTGTGGGTTTATGTCAGCATTTGAGATTTATAAACAGAGATTTGGGATAAAAAATTCAGACTCCACTTAAATGCACTGAACTAGAACAGCTTTCTGAAAAGAGAAAGAGTAAGGGGGAAAGTTGAACTCTTTAATTTAGCTACAACAACTTTGTAGTGATCTGTTCATCTCCACTGTTTTAAAAAACACTATTTGCAAAGGAAATTTATTTTCCCAGAGTAAGCATGCAATATTCTAAAGGTTACCCAATGACTGATAAAAAGGGCAAGTTTTGTGCCAATGGAAATGACAGTTTTACTCTTTTTTTTTTTTTTTTTAGGTTTTTTTAGCAGAAACAAATTGTGATGAGGAAAGTTTGGCTCGGTTTATGGCCAGTAACATTAAACTCTACGTACTCCTGATTCTTTGCAAGCCTCCAAAATTAACTCCTTGGAGTTGGACTCCTTGGCCCAGCCACCTTCCAGGATGCTCTTGGACCTGGTGGCAATGGACGGCTGTGTCACACCACAGAAGCTAACCCCTCTGAAGAGACTAAATAGAAAGCAGATCCTTTTTTGTGATATTCTTTCTGTTTAGAAAAGCAGGATTGCATCTCCTGTGTAACACAGAGAAATCCAGGGGGGGAATTCCACCTCTTTTTTCCTAGAAGATACAATGAATTAAATGAGTTAATAAGATTTTAAAATATTCATAACAGTTATCCCGCATGATTCCTTCAAGTTACTGCACATCGATGTCAGCGCAGACCACAGGTTTTGTCTTCTTATATATGGTGTAGTTCTTCTCCAAGACTCTTGTCCTTCTCTTCAGTAAGATACCTACATATGTCTTTGCTGATGGAGATCTTAAAACACACGATTCGCCGCCCAAGCCTTTAAAATCCAGAGAGTGAACATGGCCATATCCATACCAACTGCACCCCACATAAAAGCCCACAATTGTTTGACTCCCTTGCAAGCAAAATCTTAGGACTGTTCATGAGAAAGTGGACAGGAAAGTTCACTCAGCTCCACCTTTAAATGAAGAATGACAGCAGATATAAAAATGGCTTTTGTTTTCAATTTCACTCCATATGGTTATGGAGCGGCTGCGGGATCAAGCTATTTGTACCTGAAAGGGAACATTCTTTCTGTAGATATGAAACATCCAAGTATTTGCAAAACTTATATATAAGAGAAGTGAGGAATTCTGGTTTTACTGCCTTTTCAGCTGTCCTGGAAATACAGACCATCCTGCCCTGATGACTTTCATTTCAGGAGTCTTTTTTGTTTTGAGAAGCAGATGCAGAAGTTCAGCCTAGAGCCTTTCCAGATAAGAGAAGGAAGCATGCTTTTATGCACACAAGTATAACATTCTGTCAATAATTTGCATATGGATAATTTGTGTGTATAATTATATGCTTGAATCATCACTGGTGCATTCTGATGTTGGACATTCAATAACCAGTTACCACCCAAGGGCATTTATCTTTGCACCATGTCATTATTTTCAAGTTCATACTAATTGGAATCCTATAAATATGACTGCTAAAAATATTATTTTGTTAAACAAATTGCTGTACTCTACAGGCTCTGGGATGAGACGTTCAGTTCTGCAGATGTAATGAAAAAAGCCTTATCTAAATTCAACTGGATTAATATAAAGGTATGTCGGTAAATCAAAGGCAACATCCAAAACTGGTTCTCTGACAAGAAAAATTATTTATGCAATTTTATGAAGTTTGCTATTTAATGGAAAGGAAAAGCTATTCACAATTTAGCATGGAGGGGGAAGAGCCCTTTACCTCAGTCACCTTCTGTGCACACCATGCTCCCCGCTTTCAGATTATCCCATCACTTCACCTCTTCCCACTCCCCTGCCCACCTTTTCATTTTCCCCCACTCCTCCACTGGGATGCCAACTCTCTTGTCTCCCCTGAAAGTTGTTCTTGAGGCTCTTTGTGCTGGGGGCAGGAGAGGGAGAAATGTGGCTGGTGAAGAGTGGTGGGAACCTGTCAACCGTGATGGCCTTGGGCATCCCAAGGGGGGTTGGAGCATGAGAAGTGAAGCAAGGGTTGCACAAAGCCATGAAGCTGCTCTTTGTCCTTGGGGACACAGAGAGAGGCTGTGTGAGCCTGCTTGGGGTGAGACATGGGCAGGGGAAGGCTAGGATGGATGTTCCTAGGTTATACCAGGCACTGCTGCATCTCTTTTTGCACAGAGGCAAGAAAGCAGTGAGGAACACACATGGTGATCACAGTCGCTGCGATGAAAGGAGGGATGTTCGGAGGCATGTTACCATGGCAGTACCCACGATGAGCATCCAGACCTGGAGCTCGTGTTGGACATTGACTTTGATGGCAGAATTGCCGGGTGTTAGGAGCTGGCTGCAGCACAACATGGCACTGATGGAGCCAGCAGTGAGTGGTGCAGAAGGGAAACGGAGGCAGGGCCAGAGGTTGGCACCAGCTCCTTTCTGTTCTCACCCTCGATCAGTCAGGACTAACTGCACCATGTGAACTTGTGGAAGAATGGTATCTGTTCATCTTGTCACATGGCCAGGATCCTGCCCAGCCAGACTTCTGTGTGTCTGCAAGAGGCATGCCAGCAAGGGAGCAGCCCTGCGGACAATGCAGATATCCCTGTCTCTGCAGTTCCTGAGTCCAGACCCACACCAGCCCTGTTCCCCCGGCCGAGTGTGGACCTCCGAGGAGTTTCATGCGGCTTTCCCTGGAGAAGCTCTGTCAGCCGGTCCCGGCGCTTCACTGGAGCAGATAACACTGTCTGGAAAGACCTTCATTATCTCTTGTACCGTCTGGAGGCTGGGGCTCCCTTCCTGTCTGGCCTCTGAATGCGCTCGGCACTGTCTGCTCACAGCCACCGCAACCACTGGCGGGTCAGGAGCTCACCTCCTGTCTCGCAAATCCCTCACTCAAAACTACCATCACGTTTGCTTTCTTCACTTTCTTTCTCTTCTTTCAGAAAGCAGAGTGACAAAAATTCACTCTTGTAATCTGCATCAAGTGAAGACCATCTGGGTTACAACACAGTCCCTTTACAGGAGAGATGGAAATAGCTCTGACATGAGGTAAAATGATACCCATGGGAGAGAGAGATCTGCATCCCCCTCCCAGTCCCTCCCGCAGCAAGCAGGCCAGGAAGACCCTTGGATCTACATACCCCCGGTCACACTGCAGCAGGCCAGGCTCTTGCCTGGCCCATGCTTTGCCACACGCAGCTCCAGCGCCGGGGCAGGCCCTGAGCAGCGAGGTGTCATCTTTGGAAGTGGCAGTCTGACAAGCGAATACATTTTAGGACAGGTTCCAAATCCAACACAGCTCAGGTTTGGCTACATAAGAAGGTCAGGCCCACGCTCACCCTCCCCCAGCTGAGACAAGAAATCCAAACTGCAAACAGAGTGTTCCAGTCCTGCATCCAAACGCAACCTCAGCACACAAAGAGAGCAAACGGCCCAGGGTTTGAGTGAAAGCAGAGTGCTCAGAGCATGTTAGAACAGAAGGGGCACAGAAGTGCTGGCCTCCCTGCTCCAGGCTCTCAGAACAGCCCTGTGGAATCTTTTGTGCTATCTTTGCATGGCAGACAAGACACTAGCATGCAGGCATGTCTCCTCCGTGTACACAGCCCCAGGTCACGCTCCCAAGACTCACAAGACAAGAGCACAAACCATCTGGCCCTGACACTGTGACATCTTGGCCTCTGCTGTGGTTCACCCATTGCATTTCACCACACAGAGGCAGCTCTTCAGAAACAAAATCCAGAGTCAGAGCTGTGAATAGCTTTTGCATCTTCAGGCATGTGGGTCATGTGGCTAAACACCCTTCCTGCTAAAACCACTGCCAAGCCTAGACCAAATATGCCTTCAAGCTCACACCTGCTGGACCTCTGCCTTTGCTTTCTTGATTATGGAGCACATTGCCACTTGGGCAAAACCTCAAGTTCAGTTTCACTTTATCCTGTTTGGGGTGGAGGCACATGTTGTACAGTGTGACTTAGGAAAGACTGGTGCCTAGGACAAGTTTTGCTGGCAAGATAGAACACCACATCCTGCTGACATACATCACGTGAGCCCAGATGGTATCCAGACATACAAACAAATTGAGCAGTTGGCCAATCTGGGATAAACAAAACCAAGCAAACACAGAAAATAGATTCCCTTCAGTTATTCAAAACGATGAAGCCACATTTAGCTGCTCCTTCCCCTTTCATCTTTCCCAAAACTTTGGTCTTTGTAACAGTCTTCTGGACTTTTTCCATCTTCCAAATCATGCAGAGCAGAATATCTTCATATTTACTAAGCAACAAGATTGCAGAAGCAGCCTCGATCGCGTAAGACAGAAATACTTAACCTGGCATCTTTCTGTGATCTGCTTTGATTCAACAGCAGAAGCCATGAGGTAGGAGTGGTGCTGTGAAGCAAACCTTATCAAGAGTTTCTGTGCAAGACTCAGATAGTAAACACTAGTGCAAGACATCTGCTACAACAGAGCTAGTGGTCTTTAACCTCAAAAGACTCACAGTTCAGGTGCTGGGTTAGTAGCAATATGAAGCAGAGACAGTGAGTCAACAGAAGCACTGTCAGACATCCTTTACCAAGCCCTTCCGCAGCTACCAGCATGCCAGGAGTGCAGCAGGATGCCTCTCCCAGTGGCATGAAGCCCATCTCCTCCTACCTCGGGAAGGTGTCAGGCCCGAGCCAGCACTGTCCATCAACAGCAGACAAGTGAAAGCTCTGGAAAGACACCGTTCCCAGGATAGCATCTGCAGGAAAGGTGAGCCTGCTCCCACCAACATCACCGCGACTGGAGTGACCAAGGGAGCACACGAACAGATACAATTGCAGATAGGAGGCCATGAGGTTACCAGTATGACTGTGGTGAGGAGCACCATATGCAGGGGAAGGCTGTCAGCACTTCCTTCTCCCTCACCCTAGGCTGCACGCTTCCAGGTGACACATGAGTAGCCTCACACTATCCTTGTTTTGGCTCTGCAAATCTGCAGTGTGAAAACAGAGGACCTGAGCTGCTGAAGCTTTCAGGATATGGAGTGGATATTCCCCCCTCCCTCCAAATCCAATGGCATCCCGCCCCAACCCCCACCCCACCGAAAGGGAGCGTGGAAGAAGGCCTTAATGTCAGCAGTGGAGCTAAGGGCTGCTTTAGGAGTCCATTCTCAGAGCCACTGCTCTTGCTTTTTCACTGGGTACACAAATGCCTTGGGGGACAGCGGAGGAACCACTGAGCCATCACAGAGGATGAATGAACACGTTAGTCACAGCGAGACAATGGGGGAAGGTGAAGCATGTTGGGACACCAGATACAGACACAATAAAACCACAAGAGCGCTGAGAGGAGACTATGTGAAGAGAGAATGTAATGTGAGTGTGGGGTTAGGAGTGTGAGGGAACGTCAAATCAAGGAAGCAAACGTACCATTAGTCGGATGCTTTGCAAACGACACAGAAAATCGTTTTACGGCTGGCATAGACAAGAGCTCTGAGGAAATAAAAACAGATCATCTCAGTTAACAGCCTGCTTCTAAGGATTCCCCAACCTTCATATGCTTGCAGCTACTCTTTCAGGTTGTCCTGCTGCTTGACCCCCACAACGTGCTCCCATTGGCACTGCTGTGACACCCCAGGCACTCTTGAGCTGCAGGTCTGACTGAGCCTCTTGGCTTCCTTGTGCTCTGCCGGCTCCCCACTGACCTTACACCGCCCTGCAGGATCCCCCTTGACACCACAAAACCTCAGCCACACTCTCTCCATCACAGACAGCATCTCACACCTATCCACCACCCCATCTGCAGCCATCCTGAGAGCAACCCAGGCTCAGGCCATGCTCACAGCCACAGGAGCACATGGCCAAGCAAGCAGCAGCACAGGAGGACAGCTCTCAGGATTCACCTCTGCCCAAGGAAAATGACAATCATTCTGCAAAGGAACTGAAGAGCTCTGGCATAGCCAAGTGCAGCTCAAACACCCTTGCAATATAATCTAATAGAGCTATTCATGCCTTCACAGGTAAATCAACCAGCCAATTAGGGAACAAAGAGAAGACTCCTCAAGACATGCCTCTACAGTTCTGCTGCTCAAAGCATTTCAGTACAAAGAGGATTAGTTTGAGTGGTTTGAGTGGTCCTCAAGCTTCTCCTGGCCAAATTCCAGGCCAGGCCAAGCTCTCGCATAGAAAACACTCATCAGAAAGACACTGCAAGGACAGATTCTATGCAGCTAATGGGATGCAAACAGATGAGCTTTAGAAGACATGGATTAGTCTCCATATGCACCGAAAAAAAAAAAAAAAAACAAACCAAAATGAAGACAACTTCAGTTTATTCCCACTTTGGAAATTCCTCAGTTATCATGGGAAAAAGAATGCCCTAGGTCAGAGCCTCTGGATGTAGGATTTGATGAGACCCCAGCCAGTCATATCTTTTGCTGCTATTTGGGAACTTGTAGGAAATATTTGAAAATGATTTGATTTCTCTTTCATGTTCCTTGTGTCCATTCCACCTAGTCAATAGGATCCTTACACCTATGCCTGCACACACTCCTAAAGATACACAAATCAACTGATGCTCCACACCCACATTGTGATTCTCTAGCTACATCCACTGACTTTGCCAAATAATATATTTAAACCAATTCTCAAACTTGCAATTTCCTTTGCCGGTATAACAGCCATAAAACTGTTTTTCCCTCTTCAAACTCAACAAACAGAGCATGGCAATCTTCTTTACACATGCAATCCCTTAGAAGTACCCTAGTCCTGGAGCTGCAGCAGCCAGCTGCTAACCACTGCCATCCTACCCCACATCTCCCCCTTGCCTTTACAGCACATCAATTTCAATGGTACTGCAACACAGCATACTGGATTCCTGCCTTCAGATGAGTCAGCTTCAAATCACAACCATCAGCTGAGGCTGGGACACAACTTCCCACTGAAGAGTTCCTTAGCCCTCTTCCAGACCCCAGTAAAAAGGACTTTAGACATAAGGAGCATGTGAACTTCACTTGAGCATGTCTTTGATGAAGTGCTTTAAGCCATGCACCACGCCTTGAAGCATCACAGCCACGGGAAAAAAATATCATGCAAAGATGTGCTCCAGAATCTGAAGGATTTTAAACATTACTAGCCTAATGATTGAAAAAGGCCTTGATACAAGTGTGCTCCTGCTATAGCTGCTATGTCACTGTATGCAGCTCTAGTGATGTTTGGTTTAAATGCCATTGTTCAGCATTTCATTGGTGTTCATTTAAGCAGATGGAGGCCTTTTCCACATTCCAAAATACCTTCTCGGGAAGCTAAACACCCTTCTGCCTCCTACTTGGTTTTCGAATCCGCCTGCTTCTTCCTCACAATTGCTCTTACTGCAGCAAGGCACTGCCAGCACAGGGTGCCACAGCATGCTAACGAACATGAAGAAAGAAGTGTAACATCCAGATGAGTAATTCTGGGCTGTGTTAGTCACACACTAGCTAAATCAGTCTGCCCAGTAAGTACTGGAAGGTACAACTGTGTCCTGGCATACAGAGACCTTAGCACTGAACTCAGGCTAATGCAGCAGGACTCTACTCTGGACCTTAAACACAAGTAGCCAGCTGCGGGTACACTCCTACTGCACAGCCTACAGAGAAAGGCAGCACGGCACCAGGACTGAGCAGGATCCGCTGTTCCCAGCTGGGGACAGAGCAAGCAGTCTTTGACACTCTTCCCTCAGAATTAGAGCTGCCTTGGATTCACGCTGCTTGCAGTTATGGGAGAAAAGCAGTCAGAGCCCCCGCTGGCCTTTTCAGCAGCTCTCCTGGTATTCACACCCTGGTCTTGTGCCAGACACCATGAGCTTATTCTGGGAACTCTGAGCCAGCACTTGCTGCCTCGAGCAGCTCTGACTGGTACAGCAGGGTTTAAAACCCTCCCAAGTTTACCCTTCCTGTCTCTATCACTCCCAGCCTGCTGTGTGCTAGGGAGCTCCATGAAAAGGATAGAAGCAACACAGTTTTTTCTTACACAGTGAAAAGCTGCACACAAAGCCAGTATATGTAATGGTCTCAATACAACAGCATTTATGAGGTTCCAATAGCTCTGAGACTGGATAGCAGCTTTCTGCCCTGATCACCTAGGCCATTTTTCCACCAGTGCCAGTGTTTGTTATGATTCCAGTAAGAAAGGCACTCAGACTCTGTAAAGTATTGACTACAATACCATTTGTTAGAACTAATACCAAGAATAAGAGGGGACAGATAATTTTACATCCATTCAGATGCTGGGAACCCTGAGTTATAATACCATATGTCAACATAAAACTCCTCACACAGTAACAGCTCCTGTCTTGTCCTACCAAGAATCACAATTTCTTGGGATATGATACAATGCATTACTGTAGATGTGATGAATATGCACGTTCTACTGTCATTCTTCTCAGCAGTCTGTCTTTGCCTCAGTAGCATCCTGAGACACCAAAGTCCCCAGATTAACCGCTGCTGCACAGGGACACACATACCGTCTTTGTATGTCAGGCTGCTGGCAAACTTTTTGCCATGGCTGCGAGCGTAGTCCTGGAGGTTGGGGGCACTGGAGGAGCCTCCCAGCACAGTGGTGCTAAACAGGCCGGTGCATTGTGACCCTGGAAAGGCATGGAAGGTGTTAGTATTGTATCTCCACTGCATGCAACTTCAGAAAAGCAGGGTTAGTCAAAGAATAAGGAATGAACTGGCCACTTCACAGGCAACCTCAGGAAAAAAAAAATGATGCCAGGGAGCATAGGGAGGCAGTATTTCCCATTCTAAACTCAACAGTGCCAAATGCACCACAGGTAGCCCAGAACTCAGCACCAGGAATGTTCCTGTCTCCATCCAGAGGTTTATTTCCATTTGGCTTTCTTGCTCTGCCCTAGGAGAAACACCTTGACACCCTCCAATCAGCAAATCTACATACTGATGTCAGAAAAGCCAGGATGCCAAAGCAGTAATGTCCATGTCACAGGGCTTCATGTTTCTGCTCCTCTGCCCCTTCTCTTTGGAAAGCTCCTTTTCTGCAGGACACCGAGAGGAAGAAAGGACTGCCTGATCTGTTAATCAGCAAATGTGGATTAATCACGCTGCCAAGCAGTAAGGAAAGCAGTGTGAGCAGAGAGCTTGCATTCACTAATGGCTGCCCAGATGATATTTCACATTCATCTGGTCATGTCTTGCTACCCCAGAGAGGACCCAATTGTTCCATGAACTACCCTTTCAAAGCACCAGGTGCACACACAGCATGGAACTCTGCCTATCCTATAGTGAGAAATATGGCATGCAAGATGCTCTCATGCATAGGAGGGCAACCTAATACCAGTGGCTTTGGCAACTGCTGGTGTTTGCTTCTCCAAAGCACAGTGCTCTGTAGAGTGACTGACATGTGACATTTAAGGGAACATCGAGCAATTGAAACGTTATCAACTGAGGAAGGCAACTGTGAGTGAGACAAAACCTTATTATATGCCAGGCAAACCCACTATAAATTCTCTGCTAAACCATCTTCATGCTGCATTCTGAACTGAGAATACCAACTACTAAAAACAACTTTACTCCCACATATAAAAGGCTTCCGGAAACAAGCAGGTTGATCTTGTTCCACCTTGTCTGCCAAGGCAAAAAAAATGACATACTGCCTATTAGCATTTAACTGGAACAGTACAACTGTTACTACTGTTAAAAAGATCCTGCCTATACTGATTTATCTTCTCTGTAACCTCCCACTTAGGTGGCTGAATAGCATAAAGGTTTCCACTCTCCAGAGCTTCTGAGTTCAACAAGCCCCGCTCTCCCACCTTCTCTTCCAAGGTTGGGTACTCCAACCCTCATCCTCCTCCACTGCCCCTTTATGGTCTTATACCTGCCATATCCACACCTTCTTGCAGTAAGAAGCCCAGGACAAGACAGCAGAACTTCAGATGCAGTCTCACAAGAGGTGAATGAGGGGAAGAACTATCACACAGCTACTCACAGCTCTAAGCTAAAGACATCTGCTCCTGGGAGCAGTGGGGGGTGACCTAAAGGGTTCTCAGATGCGCTGAACTTCAGCTACTCCACCACTGTGACCCTGCTGGTAGCTTTCCTCAGCACACACTAGCACATGCATGTCCTTGGACAAACTCTTGCCCACAGGGTGGCTGATACACAAGTCTTGGAAATTTTCCTTGTTGTGGCTGGAATTGAAGCCCAGTGCTGGCTCAGCACAAACAGGAGTCTCTCAGAATGCAAAAGAAGCTTTGTAAGCAGCAGCCAGGATGATGCTCCCAATCGTCCTTCCACCACTTAAAAGCAAACTAGCAACAAAAATAACCTCAACAGATAAAAATGGAGCAGAGTTTTGTGACTTTCTATCTTGAGCAACCTCGTGACACTAGTCATTAAGCTACAGATACCCCACTGTAGACAGAGGCATCTTGATAGCACCCTTAAGCCAAAAGAGAATTTACACAGATGACTATGGACAACAGCAAGTGTTTACAGTGAACTCCAGGAGCCCACTGCAGCCAAAGTAAACAAACACACACACACATCCTAAAGAACATAGAATCACAGAATTGTCAGGGTTGGAAAGGACCTTAAGATCATCCAGTTCCAACCTCCCTGCCACGGGCAGGGACACCTTGCACTAAACCCAAGGCTCTGTCCAACCTCACCTTGAACACTTCCAGGGATGGAGCATTCACAGCTTCCTTGGTCAACCCATTCCAGTGCCTCGCCACCCTAACAGTAAAGAACTTCTTGCATATATCTAACCTAAACATATGAGCCACTTGGAGTCAAGATGTAGCAACATGTGCTAGAAATTCCTGTATGTGGTGGATCTTTTTTGTATATTTGATTTTCAGATGTACCTTCAGTATTTCAGATATTTAGCAAATGGACATCCCTTATTTCCCTATGGGAGTCTCAGCACAAAGCTTCATGCCCATTGGCAATACAACACTTCTATTGCTCAAACAGCAAGGAGTGTTTTCACCCCATTTTGAAGTGCTCTTGGAAGCAAAGAAAGGCACTGAAACCTTCCCAAGGCTTCTCAAGCTAGAAGCATGCACATTATTGCAGACAATCCACAATAATGCACTTGCTCCTGCCTAAAAAAACATGGCATCCTCCAAAGCATCACTTGGCATAAACAAAG
>JAVHNF010022126.1:0-15121 GCA_034783455.1 Micropsitta finschii | reverse complement strand
AGGAAAGAACTTGCAAATATTCATAGAAACACAGCAATAATGCTTCAGTGAAGCATTCCAGCTCCAGAGGATCTATGCTTTCCCAAGTTTTTCAGACATAAAAGTATCAGTTAACAGCATATAGTCAATATATTGTCAACTGTTTTATCAAGATCACTATAAAAATAACAAAGAAAATGTCACTCATTATCAAAGATGATACTGGACCTAATTTCAGTTTTGATTTCCACCTATACGCATTATGAGCAATGAAGTCTTTACTACTTGGATCCTTTTTTCCAAATGAATTAATGAATTAAATTTATCCTTTCACCAGCTGCTAGGCAGCAGATGGAACCATTTCTGAAGCCTTGTTGAATTCAATCCATAAAACTCATTTCCTAGGATTAGCAGTCCAAAGTTTCTTTTAATGTTTATATACCGCTTGGGATTTTGAATTTCATGATGTTAAACTTTCAATTTAACTATTTTTTTCATTTCATATCAAACAAATATGATCGTTTGGATTTCTATAGCTTTGTAACCACACATTTCAGGTCACATAAGGACAAGAATTCATTTCAAAAGCAATCAAGTATTGCAAGATTGGGATCTGGGTTTTTTTGTGCTTGTTTGCTTTGTTTATATTACAACACTACCATAGAAGCCATTTGTGTTATACTCAAGGCTCAATTTAGACTGGAAAAGTTTCATAGTCTGTAACTTTGACAGAAACCTTCACATAAAACTTTAGTTTTAATAAGCACTTTTTGAAAGTTATTGTGCTCTTAGGTTGTATTTGCCACTCGCAGAAACTCGGCATACTCCTGAAGTAAGTTTTTCATACACTCTTTTTTTTTTAATAGTTAACTTTTATGAAAGATTTGTCTAGTTTCAAGGTGTGTGTGGGGCGAGTAACAAATGATGGCAGTTTAGTGAACACTTCAGTAAAGAATTTTTTCTGTACAGTAACAGAAAATATTAATCAGCTGCAGTACCCTGGACAGCTCCTTTTCTTTCATTTTCGGTTTTCTTAACTCTAGTGCTCACCTCTGCATTACTAACCAGGGATGAGGGGACTTGAACTGTCATTTCATTCACAAAGGTCCTCATTTATAGATATTCGAATGAACTAAATGAATTTACCCAAAGTTTCTACTATACTTACAGAAGAAAAAGCAAATCAAAAATACACCCCTCCTGCTTAGTTTTCAAAGACATATTATGTTAAAAGTCTGAAGAATAAAACCTCATGATGTCAAAGTCTTCCTCTTACTCAACAAAGTAAATAAAACTGAGAAAAAAAAAAAGTTATTCATTGTTGTGTATAACAGTGATTTCCGCTAATTTGGCACAAGAAATCTATATTAATCTAATAATGCAGTAAGCCAAGAAGGCCACATAATAATAATTACCATTGAGTAATTGAATATTTAGAAGGAGGATGAAAAAAAGAAGACTGGTAATCTTAGCCTGCAGGCATGAAAGTACTATAATATGCAGTTGATATTTACAAGTAAAAATAAAATGCTCCAAACTGGGAAGTTAAGAGAAAAAGCCTCTATTTAGAAATTCCTCATTCCAAATCTGGATTATCTTTTAGCCACCTTATAGCAGAAACATATTATTGTATCAGAGAAACCTTTAATCACAAACGCTTTTACAAAGAACTACAAAACTGCCAAACCAAAGAAGACACATCTACGCAATTAACTTAAGTAGTTTAATTGACAAAAGAGATAATAAATGGTCATTCTGAATCCTAAAAAGATCCTTAACTGAAAAAGTTCACAAAATACAGTTTAAAGATAAAATCTGGAATTTATGCTTTAAGAATCTACTAAATGAAAAAATCACAGCACCTTGCTGAAGATTGTCTTGCTATTTACATATGAAGAAAGACAAACATCTGAACTAAGTTCTTTGTTAAAGACAAAAGAAAGTCAGAGAGAGAGGGAGAGAGCTATTACTGATCAGTGTTAAACAGACTTTCTCTAGCATTAAATGCTATTTCATAAAAATCATCCTCCTGCAAAATGTTGTCCCAGAAGGTCCATTTCATTCATCAACCTTGGCTGATATTACTGTCATTTAACTTTCTAAAGATTTTCCTGACACAGATATTCATTCTAAACTATACTATTCGCTTTTTTAATCAGAAGCTCTCAATTCACTCTCTGAATACCAAATAATTTAAAGGACTGAAATGTCACGCTTTGAAAGACCCTTTTTCACTTAAAATGATGCTATTAAATATGTTGATCAATAGTCTTCATTTTAAAAACATCACAAATTATTTTAAAGCATTCAAAAACATAATGAGAAAGATCTTTGGTGTGCAATACATAACTGCAAGTGAATCTGCATCTATCGAACATTTCCTACAAATACACTGGTCCCACTCTCTCGCTCTCCTGTCTCATTTTTTTCCTCTCTCTATTTTTTTCAATGGTAGTATTTAAGTTCAGTAACTTTTCAAAATGAGAGGAAAAGTGTCCTTGTGACCATTTCCTCAAATCAAATAGCTAGAGCTGCAAATTTGCACAATTGTAAAATGTATATGAACAAAGGCTTTACTGAGGCAGTATAAATGCAATTACACCATGACATTTTATTCAGAAAGCTTTCTCAAAGCAGTTACAAGTAGCTATTTTTTAATTGAGGCCCAAAATAGCATTTAAGATAATGACCAAGCATACATTGTGGAAGAAACAGAATTAGCGTCATTTAAACAAAAAGAAAAGTTTGCAGAGAACATTCTAAATATGGATTAAAACCCTGCAAAGTTCTTAATACAAATCTCTGAAGCTTGAAACATTGATATATGGACAGGATTGTTTTTTACTTTTTCAAAATAAGAGCACAAACAATAGAACAGACAGAAAGTTACTAATAGTACAAGTTGCTTAAACATAAATGGGTTTAGAATAGTGTGAAAAAGTTGTTAAACTTACTTTATTTTTGTTTCCAAAACTTATATGTTTCTCCTCCCTTGTGTGCTGAACTGTGCACTAAAGCTGTGTCTTTGAAAGGTAGTTCCCATGATATGACATCCAGTGCCTTTGACTGCCTAGAGATAAGCACCTGCGTTTGTGTCCCCTCTTTACGTCACACCTCCCTATTCAAACCTTCTCAATATGATTCACATTTGCACATCAACAGCCTCATGCGCATACACAGATTTTTTTCGGCTCTGGGCCCAAAACTTTCACTTTAATTTTCATCACATGATTGCTGTGGCATATGTCCTTCCAAACCTCCCATATATCAGTCATCATGCAAATGAGATGGAATATCACTCCTCTGCAGCAGATGGCCAGGGATGATAACAATGGCTCAACAGAGGAGATTCAATGTCCCTGACTTTATCGCCACGGCAACAACAACCTAAAATATATGTAATGGAAGTGGTGCTTATTAATTTTGCAGGCTCGAGTGTTCTGATTTTGTGAGTGAATGGGCTGAGTTAAAAAGGGGGCTGTGTACTCCTGCCTCTAGAAGACTATCTATAAAAGCCAGGGACCTGGAAATTATTTTCAGTGACTAAGAAGGCAACAGCCTAGCAATTATTTGAGTAATTAGGTGTAATTCCTCCCTGTAGGCCTTGTACCCTCCTGTGCTTGTTTCACAGAAGCTCGCGAATTAGACAGGCGCAGATACTGAAAAGAAAAGTGCCTCAAGATATAGCAGGAGAGCTTGCAGGAACTAAGCTTCAGTGATATGACACTTGGCCTCCACCAGGCTTGGTAAACACAAGCCCCAAGCCATAAGTAAATAGAGGCCCCACTCCACAAACACAGACCAATTAAAATTACAAAGGCAGCCACACTTCTGGGTGGGGCTGGGGGAAGCTTTATTCTGCCATAGTCTCACTGTGAGTTGCACACGTAATGGTCTCTTAGTTCAGAGCACCAAGTACTGTATTTCCACTGCTGTCACTATCAAACCCAAGCACAAGGTTTTCTTCGGGCAGTGAATTTCTCCCTAGGGATTTATCATGTGCCTTTAAGAAAGTGTTTCAAAGTGAATTTACTGTGTGTCCCCACACAGATTAACAGGAAGGAGTAGTGATCACCAGTTTACCTCTGAGCAAAAAAAATATCCACAGACTCTCTTCACCCCGTCCATGCCACAACTTCTATATCCTTTCATGTTTTGAGCATGTGAGTGACCGTTTAATTCCTCATAAATAAAGTTCAGCTATGAACTGGATGTCTAACTGAGAAAATATACATACAGAAACTCTGTCTTTTGTTCTTTTTCCCAGAGGAGATCACAGAAAAAACGAGATTCCTTTGTCTCCCTCTGCAGTACAGGGAAGGATAGTTAAGTAAAATTGACAAATTGTTGTTAAAAGTTGTCAATTTTTACACAGGTAAAATTTCCACCTAGAAAAACCAGTCACGTTTCTGCTATGCATCAATATTAAAAACTTCTAAAACTATTACTTATTTACTATATGCCTGTACAGCACCCAGCACTCTCACCTTCTGACCTAGTGACAGGTGTTACCAGAATATGAATGCTCAGTGCTGAATGGTCTTTCCCTTTCCACTGTAAAAAAAATCTGAATATGAAAATAATGTGTGGCTGGTTTAAGCCAGTTAAAACCAGAGGTGTTTCTTTTCTATCTTTAGTATTGCCAACTACTTATTAGCTACCAACAGAAGTATTTAAAATACATACAGGTGTAAAGTAAAGCTTATTGCGCGGAGTTTGCAATTAGATTTTCCAAAAAAGAATGTTACTGATGAGCTTCATTTTCCTGTTTCAAAAAAGCTCAGATGAAATTAAAACCTGGACTTTTTCTTTCTCTTTTATTTTTCTTTTTCTTTTTTTTTTTTTTCTTTTTCCTTTTATTATTGTTGTATATGTCTGTGTGTGCATGTGTGTGCAATAGGATTCTAGTATTGTGTATGTCCATTTTCTCTACGTCTGTATATTTCATATCCCACCCTGCTAATCTGGGAATAACTCATGAATGTGGATGTTATGGTGAGCTCAAGAGCTTAAGTGTGGTCCAAGCCTATGCAAAGCTCTGAAGCTCTTTGTAGTGGATCTGTAGTTGGACAGAAAGCTAATACACGGAGTACCAGAGTACTATAGGAATGATGTTTTCGTGACAGCTTGTGTTATTTATGGGACTGGCCACTGTCTTCTGAACCAGATGGAGCTTTTTTCCTAGTTTTTTTTTTTTTTTTTTCGAGTGTGTGTGTGATCTGCTGTGCATGGCCCTAATTGATCATGGAATGAGATTGGCATTTAGGTCACTGTCTTCATATTTTCCAGTGTTAAGTATAGTCCTGGGTTGTGAACTATCTCATTTATCTTAAAGGCACAGCTCTTTTAACAAAGCTAATCAGATCCTCTCACATCATGAGAAGAACATGGATGAGGAGATGAGTAAAACTTGTAGATAAAGTTTATCTTTTCCTTTCTGATTCTTTTCTATATGGTTGTGGTGTTATGCACATTGAAAACTGCTTGCTGAAAAATAGGATTTGGAAGGTATTTTTACATTCTACTGGAACACATAAGTAGGAAAAAATTCTTTGTCATTAAATCAGTCTTAAGTTCAGATTTAGCACAACTATGGGGTTTTTTTCATTGTTTACAATCTCGCAAGTAATGACACACTGGCAAAGACTGGATTGTTTGCATCGAGAATTCATGTAAAAACCAAAATATGTACTTAGGATGTAAATGCTCCAAAG
The DNA here is from genome assembly GCA_034783455.1 of Micropsitta finschii. Classification (NCBI taxonomy): domain Eukaryota; kingdom Metazoa; phylum Chordata; class Aves; order Psittaciformes; family Psittacidae; genus Micropsitta; species Micropsitta finschii. Next base: position 9,428 of record JAVHNF010022126.1, on the reverse strand, counting down.
CCAGAAAAACTAAGTTGCAACAGTTATCCTATTTTGACCCTCTAAACAATAGGACATTCAAAGTTTACAAGAATAACAAGAAAATTGTAAAGAAAGGGTTAAATTACTCCTCAGACTGTTTCCTTTGGAAAAAAACAAACAAACAAACAAATATATTAGGAGAGTGATGACTTGTTGCAGAAACACAAAAGAAATAAATGTGCATTGCAATATATAGTAACTGCCATTTAGACTTGTAGTGTTAAGAAATTGTGCAGGTCTAATATGAATGCTCAGGTGCAAGTATTTATAGTCTTCTATTGATAAATAAAATGCTCTTCAAAGAGTATAAAACAAAATTTTAAATTCATGGTTGGAATACACCAGAGAAACCACAGCAAAGGCAGACAGAGAAAGTTTTCTTGTAGACTGTGCAGCAGTTTTTTTGTCTGCTATTCTGGTTCAGGGGAAGCTTCAAAAATGGCACAAAACTATAAATTAGTACTACGAAAACGGTATCAAATAGTAGTAAAGTTTGCAATGTTTTCACCTGAATTTACCTTATCTTCACAGTCAGGGTGAAGAGACTGCTACACTAAAAAAAAGTTTTCACTCCTTTGCAGAAATAAATGTATTGCCTGTATTCCTGCATCTTGCCAAATGATATTCCAGATCTATTTTAAAAAGACAAAAATTGTTTGTGATACTACCTCCTAAATAAAAATAGAGATACCTAAGAGATCTTGTGAGAGGAAAAATAAACAGTTAAAATAATTACAAAGAAACTTCAACATAGCAAATCTATTTCTACTTCAATGAATAGCTATTAGCTCAGCAGAATCATAACTGAACATTCCGGAAATCAAGAAGTATCAAAGGAATCAAAGAGATTACAGGAGACATATTGGATAACAAGCAATATGGGAGAGGAAGCTTAATTCTTTACAAAGAGGTAAGGGAATGAAATATTCTCTGCTAGTGCCAGTAAATTGATTGCACGTGTTGGCATCATCAAACACCAAGTGCAGAGTCATTATAGACAAAAACATTGCCAAAGTTGCCAAACCCATGTAGCACCTGGTTGAATAAAAATAATAAATCAGCCTGGAGTGAGTTATGCTAGCAAGCTTGTGCTGAGGAAAACTGCCAGATATATACATAGCAGAAAAACTACAAATCATTAAGCATTCAACTTTGAAATGACATTTTGAAAATGTACTAAGCATGTTTGTACAACATATTACTTCAAAAGCATCAATTTAGAGGAATAAACAGGATGAAGAAGAAAAGATACGTGACCTAATATTAACAAGGGAATGGTTATTCAAATAAAATTATATATTGGCTTATGGGAATGTTAAGGTTTTCAGCATGTTGTCTATGAAATACTTTATTCACTGAAATAACAGAAAGATTTCTTCCTCTAGCCACATTCTTCTTACCCTAGAGAAAGCCAGCAAATTTTGGAGTAATTCTTATCTGTTGATAGATTCTACCTCAGAAAGCTGGAAACAGACATTTCTGGTGAGTTTTCTCAAAGTCTTTTAGTGCAGGAATGCTCCCAAGTCTCTTGGCCTTCCTACAGAAATACTCAAGGGACTATGGACACCCCATTTAAAGGCTGTAAGAAAGTCATCCATAATGGGTGTTGTTTGGATTATACTTCACTGAAACGGAGATTAGAATATTGCTGGTTTGAGTTACAGTTTTATGAAATTCAGGCTGATCTAAAACTGAGAAATGAAAATATTTTTCTCTTCACAGTCTTATTTAATATATAGCCTTAATAAGTAACTGAAAGTGGTTTTTGAATAAGCACTGAGAATTAGGTGTAGGTGATGTCAAATATGGATTAAGCCTGTCAAAAAAAGTCCCATAATAAGGCTAAGTGTTAAGAGTAACAAACCTTCTCAGTTCTTGCGGCCTATTAAGAAAAGCCCTCAAAAACATCTTTCTCCTAATCGTATTATTAAATGCGTAAATAAAAGAAACAGTAGTCATATTGCTGTATCATGGATACTACCAGATTTTCATTTGCAATTTAGATAGCTGATCAGGCAGAGAATTCTTTTGAGTCACCATGTCCGACCACATAATACTCTAGTAGTTTTCAAGTTATTACACGTCTTGACTCAAAAAGCAAAATTATTGTTTCAGTCAACCTTACTATAGGGAACTTTAACTTCTCTAAAGTTATTTACATGATTGCTGCCAGTGTTATGCATTCGTGTCTATACATGCCATTCCTACCTTTCACACACCATCATGTATGTTGTTAGAGGTATGGGTGATACCTCTAACACCTCCAGCATAAGCCTCTGAAAACTTCAGCATGAGTTTTTGTATCATCAGACTAAATCTTGTTTGGGAAAATCATTCTTTCCAACTGAAATCCTTGGAAATCTTAACACAAAGTTCACTTATCTCACTGTCCATGTAGTCCTGAGAAGAACAAAACTCAACATGGTTGTATAAATATACTGAGCTGTGACAACTGTGTCTTTCCCTCAGTTCCCTTCATTTCTTTCCTTACATACAGACTTTTCACTAAAGCCCACCTATGAGACTCCAAGTGTGAGCATTCCAGGTTGTCTTCAGGAAACATCCCTTCTCTGATTTGCACTTACCTGCAGGCAAGCTCCTGCCTTTGTTTTTGTTGCTCAAATATCACTGTTTTCCAGTTAAATCAACCTGAGAAACCAACAGGTAAACACTCATATGCTGAACACCTGCCTTACAGCCAAAATTCTTGTCCTCAGATCTCTCTAGGCTTCCAGTTGTGGCTCTTCAGAGGGTTATTTTTATTCTAATAGAAAAGTCTTGGAAAAGTGTGTATGCAATCTCTTCTGCTGCTCTCTCAGCAGCACACACAAAACTCCAACAGCTATTGACAGAAACATCTTACCTGATCCCTGACAGCAGCTTCCTTCAGGGAAATCCTGCACAACATTTTCTGTTCTCTCTCATTATATGCAGCACATACTTACTATGCAAAGAAAAGCCTAATAACATTTTAGAAACAGTGATCTTAGTGCTCTTGGGTTTTCAGAGTTCTAAATAGCAAAGCAAAATTCAAATGGGTCTGAACATTAATTACCATTATGAAAACAGTTAAAAAAATAACTTTTTAAAATATCTCGTGTGGATATAAAGAGAAAATAATGACATCTTTCTCTTTCTTTCACTCTCAAGAATTTTGTCACAGGATTAATACTTTTTCTTCTGCTCCTAATTTTTTAGAATTCACTTTATAGATGTATTCTACTTTTAAAAGTTCTGATTTGTTCAGAAGAACCATCTTCCTAGTACAGATTTCTCTATTAAATTTTAAAAACTTGCCAATATTCATTGTTTGTTAAAATCTCCAAACTTATAGTGTATTTTTAAAAAATATTGCAATAGTCTTGCTAAACATGAATAACTTTATTATAGTATATTCAAAGGTTCAAGTTATATTATAAGACACACAATGATCTCACACAGACTTCTTAAATATTGCATGAAAAGAACCCAAAGTTGGATTCACCTGTCTATGCAATGCTGTTTGCATATGATCACAAGTGCATCACAGTGCATCTTGTCAGAATTTAAAAATACCATATTAATACACTAAATAGTTACAATAATGAATATTATAACACAGTGTGCAATAAACTTTGGGCTGTCCAAACCCTTATGAATAGGTATACGCAATATAAGCTCTGGTTTCAAGTATCTCTACATAAATGCGTATTTTATATGAACACAAATATATGCAACTTTTTACACATAACATAATTAAGGCATCAGGGAGGAAAAACCTTTTTTTTCCCAACACTAAAGAAATCATTTGAATATAATAGAAATAGTGCTATAAACCTTTTATAAACATGGGTAAGTATGGGAGAGACATAAGGTGTTTTTTTCCCCCTTTTTTTTTTATTCCATGAATCAATGAGATCTGCAGGAATGCCAGGTCATGAAGAATTTTAAATGCTTAGATCCAAAATGGGATAACAACTATCTAAGAAAAGAGGGAAGTATGTTTCCATGGACTATGCTTGCTTTCTTTTCTTGCACAGTTTGTTGAACAACCTACATGGCCAGAGGCTATTCTGGAACTAATCCTAGGAAATGAGCCAAGCATGATAAATAAGACTGAATGCTGGGAGTGGCTAGTGTTCACCACAGTGTCATTAGGCAATCTCTAGACTGAAGTCAGTAGCCCTCACTAATTAAGTAGATGTTTTCTTCTAGCCTTTCTAAAAGCAGTCTTTTAGTTTAACACTCAATCATTCCCTCTGTACTGAAAATTTCAACAAAGGATTTTGTGGAGAGCTCCAGAAGCTAGCACTTCCCCAAAAAGTCCAAGTGCTTTATACTTCACTTTGAGGTAGATGCTAAACTATCAGATGTGAGTTGGTTTTGAAAATGTTGATCAGATCCTACATCCTTAACTGTCCTACATCCATAACTGTCATCAGCAAAATATTCTTACTGTCATTAATAGTAGAAAAAATTAGGCTTATCCCTTCCAAAAGAGAAAAGGCAATGGGACTGTTTTGCAAATTTATTTGCAAATAATTTCGACTAATAAGGGAAGCTATGGCAGCAATAAAAAGCAAAAACAAAACCAACAACAACAACAAAAATTTCATCAGGTCGATTTTTCATAGTGACTTAAACTTTGTAACAGTTAAGCAATTTTTCCTCAATTTCACACAGAAAAAGTAAAAATAAAACCTAATCCTCCCTCCTCACCAAATAAACAAAAAATCCTCATCTATTCTTTTCTTTTTGAGAAAATATGGCAATTTGTATTCCAATTTTTTAAGCCAAAGTTACAGGGGGCTAAAGTAGGGATTTATAATGGAAGCTGATTGCAACACTAACTATAGAGGGGCTACTGCCTTTCCATAATAAAGAGCTCCGTATTTCCAAGGAGAGGAGGAGAATACTACTCTGCATGACTTCTTGTAATTTTGCTTTTTTAAATTAAGGTTGTGTCTTGGGAACTTTCTTAGTTCTTTTGAGCATGAAAGTTTGATATTTCATTTGATGTGGTTTTAATTTTGATATAGCAGACAGATATTTTGCAGTTGATGCATTTTAGAAATGAGGAAAAATATGAAGCTTTGCACTTTGTCAGAGCTGTGATCCTAATTTAGTTTGGTTTTTCCTTTTTCTTTTTGTATGGATCATATGAAAAGGCCATGCAGGCTAAAGCAGCAATTTACACATATTTGGATTTAGTTTGCTTGCTTTGTATTGTCTCCTTGCTTAACAGTAGAATGATTTTTGGCTGTTTAAATTTCAGTCTGGAATGAATGCTGTCTGTTTTTCCTTTTTCTGGACATAAAATGGGGGAGACCACAGAGACTGTCTCAGGAATGTAAACTGTGGTCATAATAACCAGAGCCCAGGTATGAGATTATTAGCCTCGGTTTCTATTGCACAAAGGTTTAACTAGCATTAAATGGTTTTTAGTTGGCTGGTTGCTTCATCACCATTAAAAGCTGCTGAAAAATGACCAACAGCAACTAAGTGAATGAGATTATGTAAGCCTATATTCAGATTGTTTTCAAATAATTTAAAGTCAGGTTGTTTTGTTGGGTTTTTTTCAGTGTCTTCAAGAGAGTGCAAAAGAGATAAGATTTGATAAAATGGACATCCATTGAACAAAGATTTAAGTGCATAATAATTGAGACATATGGCTTGGTCTCCAAAACTTTGATGTAGATTAAGCTCCATTTTTATCTATTGCTCCATTGCTACTAATAGCTGCAAAAATCTATCAAGCTAGGATTTATGTTAGGTCTATTATTAGTGAACCTAACACTTTTAAATGCTTTCATTATACTGATAGGTCAGAGCATCCTTCCAAATTTAAGAGCTTTGCATTATGGCATTAAGAGCCTAGGATACTTATAAGCACACCTACTGAGTATAAAGGCTTTCAACATTTTCGGGACAGTAGAAAAAAACTTCACTTGTACAAAAGAGGCATTTTTTTTCTTATTGATTTAAAACTCTTTGGAGCAGAACAATGATATAGCAGTGAATATTGCTAAAAGACTAGTGCATTTGAATTCTTTTCTGCAGTATTAAAATCTTAAGCAAGGGACTATAGAGCAAACTAGTCTAAAAATGTAATGATCACACACATACATATTAATTGAAACTATGGAATAAAAAGATGTATCTGAAGATAAAAATTTACATTTTACTTCTAAAAATGTCCCCTAACATTACTTCTTAACCTGTAATACATGTATTTTGTTACCATGTATTCATGAGTATTGTCTTTCTTGCTGAGTTTATCCTTTCCAAATATTACTGCAAAGGGAAATATTGTTCAAAAGTATTGTTCAGAAAACAAAAGTGACATTTCACACTGAAAAAGGGTGCTATTACTAGCAAAGAAAACTGGAATCATGCTTTTTTGCATACCCAGAAAGAATATTTTTCTTGCTGGTTTAGGCATTCAAAGTGAAAAGGAAAAAATGCCTCAGGCCTTGAAGAAGCAATGAACTTTTTTCCTGTTCAAATCAAATCTCTGAAAGACTGTTTACTAGTCATAAAATATTAAACCCCACAGGGACCACATTATACCTTTTTGTGTTTTATAAATCAGTTCTATATGCAGAATGTTTCAACACTTTTTATAATTATCTAAAGCATAATTTTATGTAACAAATGTAAAATAATATCTGATGATGTATGTACCACATTCACCTCCCATTTCCATATAAAACCAGTGTGACCTAAATTATGAGCATAAAAATTTAAGTCCCTTAAATAAAAAATAAATATAATTTTCTCTTTTTCAAAAAAAGTGCACAAAATAGGTAATTGAAGAAATATCCATTCAGATGATATTATTTAAATGTGAAGCTAGCATATCTTGCGGGTTGTCTGAAACTACCAAATTTAGTAAAAGATTCATTCTAGTTGAAACTCCACAATTTCGTAATTCAACCTGGCATTAAGAAAATACATACAAATGCAGTTCTTTGAATCCAGATTTATTGCTCATTTATTTAAATGATGGTAAGATTTAGAGACTTAAATCACTACAGTTTGCATTTATGTATACTTGTCTAGTTTCTGCAAGAGTTGCCTAAAGTAGGATTTAAGCTCTGTAGACCTCTAACTCCATAGAGTCCACCAATATTAAAGTAAAATTGAGTAAGGCCAGAAAAAAATACCAGACTGTGAATAGATCAACTGATACTTTTAATTCTGCATAGTAGTTGCCATTGACTCAGAATCAAAATAAAATCAGAAATGCACCAAGAATGGAGTAAACATTGAATATTTGTTTGTTTTCCTAATTAACTTACTAAAGATATGACTAATTTTATGATGTTTTAAAGCATCCATTTGTATTAATTTGCATGCTGCTGTATTTAGAATGTCAGTTAAGGACAGAAATTCTGGTGGGTTAAGCACTGTCAAACACAGAACAAGAACCAAAAATGCAGCAAGTTTCAGTATAAAGTCATCTTCAAATAAATCCATGGTCATATTTAAGTCCATTAAAGCCACAAAATGCACATCTAGGCTTTTAATGTCTTACTCGCTTAATTACTTAGTTATGTTGAAATTATTCTGTTCTTTGTCTTGGAGGCTTAAACTTTTCATAAATAAACTGTACATACAGGAGTTGAAACACACTTACCTCATTCATACATTCCACTAGACCTTTTATCACTAAGAAAAGGCCTGTCACTGGGACTAACATATTACAGTGTGGTTGACAGCATTCCTAGGAAAAAAAGTTCCATTCATTGTCAAGTATTGACTAGGAACGTCATACCACTACCTCTTAATGGCTAGTTTGAGTGCTATAACCAGGCCTAAATTTTGTTCCTAAAGAATAATAAAGACAGAGTAGTCCTTTTCTATTAAAAGAACAAGATAATTAAGATTTAAGGGACAGTATCAACACCTTAAAAATTGGCATTTTTTTTCAAAAGTCAGCTGATAACCACTGCTTGTCGAAGAGAACAGGTTTAATGTGCTGTCTGTGAGACTAAGGATTTAACAGTTACTCACATTTAAGTTCCCGCATAGGGCATTGCAAAGGTCTAGCTGACCTTACACACTATTTAAATGGCAATGCTGAGACCCAGTGCAGAAATGTTACTAAACAAGCTCAGAATTTATTTTCTTTCACTAACTTTAGACCTTAAACATAATATGATATTCTTTTTTGTGGCTTAAAAGTATATAAGCATCTGTTAGCTGAAGCCCTCTATTTCACGTAACAAGAGAATTCTGTTTGTAATGTGTCACCAGCTGCTCAGTCAAAATGGGTTCTATTAGAACTAATTTAATTTTACATAAGTTGATCTATTTGCATTCTGAGTCTCCGGTTAAACGACTAGGTACTGTATTGTAGACAGATCCCGCTTCAAGCTTCAGTGTGTGGACAATGCTTAATCAGTGTGTACATCAGGAAATAAACATAATCAGCAAGTGCACTAATTAAGCTAGGAAAATTTTGCAACATGTATACACTGTATGGATTAACAAGGCAATTCATTAGAAATCTTAATTATGGAATATTATATTTTCCGTACATTTCATTTTATGATGCTTCAGATGAGTTTTCTCTAAATACAGAAGCTATCTACACCTCTCAAAGTAGACAGTGAAATCCTTTTAACTCAGGCACATCTGTGTAGCCTCTAGTCTGGAAACCTCTATGGAAAACACGCTTTGTTATCTCTAGCCAGATAACCTGATATGCTCTCTTAAACAAGCAGTTGCTAACAAAATGTTAAAATGCATATGACTGAAAAATAAATACAAAATAAAACTTATAGATAAAAATGTAATTTGATTATTTGGAGCCTTTCATCATCCTTAAAATCGGGGGGGGGGTTGTGCTTATTTCTGAAAAGTCAACAAATAAACACCTAGGGCATGAGACACAGCACTCAGGTTTTAATGAAACAAGCTTCTATTGAACTCAGCATGCTTCAAGCTTTTAGTATAAACTGGCTGCAAAACTCCAGCCTGAAGTAGAGATGTCAATTAATTCTGAACGTGGATAGTGGTAAATATATGGGCTCTTCTCTGGCAATCTATGTTGCTTAGTTGACTCCCTGCCTAACAGAAGATAGCATTCTACTGTACAGCTTCACATAAACTTCTTGCTGAAGGTGTTCTGCATGTTAAATAAAGGAGACTGGTTTCATTGGAAGAACAGGGAATCAACCAAGCAGTTTCTGTCAGCATAAGTGGACTTTAAACAAAACTATTTGTCAGACAGAAGTATTATCATATAATTAGCTTTTTTCTGAAGTTCTGTACCAATGGAAGAGGACTCAAAGTCTGCATAGGTTTCCTCTGTGTAGCAGAGAAATACGTTATTTCAGAACTGTGCATTAGTAAACTCACTGTATTAGTTCTAAGCCTTGCACATGCAGCTTTCATTTAACCAGAGAAGACCACTATGATTT
>JAVHNF010022125.1:28209-39053 GCA_034783455.1 Micropsitta finschii | reverse complement strand
CACAAGGGGACCTGCCTGGCTCCAGCAAGGCCCGCACAAGCCCACCGGGCATTGCGGAAGGCAGGAGGGATGAAAGTGGGCAGTGAGTGATTACTATTGACATGATTTTTGGTGACAGACTGACAACAGAACTTGGCAGGGTTATACCCACTGGCTAGTTAAGAGGAGCACTGCCATATACATGCCCTGCTCCAAATAAATCACAGCAGAGGCACAGAAGTACAGTGCATGTACTAGCCCTAAGCCTGTCAAGTTACTACAGAGATGCATGGGCTTGCTCATATCCCAAATAATGCCAAGAGCAAAAATATACAGAGCATTGAACAAAAATACACAGAGTATTAGAACTCTTATGAGAACTTTGTTGCACATTTCAGTCATTACAGAAAGGACTCCAGTAAATATATTTTGATCAAGTAATCTTTCAATGCTGATGAAGTATCCCTGGCATAGAGGGTGATGTTTTTATTGTTAGGGGCAAATCCCAACTTTCTAATAAATTCACTTCAGGATTTCCAAATACAAAAGCATCCTTCTCCCAGATTTACAGAGAACGCCTCTGGAGATATGGATATCACCATCACCAGCGAGTGGGCTAGGGGTGAACGAGGAGATGGGAGAGGACACAGCTGGGACAGTTGACCCCAACTGACCCAAGGGATGTTCCAGACTGCATAGTGTCATGCTCAACATGTAGAACTGGGGGAAGAGGGAGGAAAGGAGGGACCCAGGAGGTGATGGGATTTGCTTTCCAAAGTAACTGTTACGTGTGATGGCACCTTGCTTTCCTGGAGATGGCTGAACACCCGCAGATGGGAAGTGGTGAATGAATTCCTTGTTTTGCTTTGCTTCCTGCATGGCTTTTCCCTATTAAACTGTCTTTGTCTCAACCCACAAGTTTTCTCACTTCTACCCTTCTGATTCTTTTCCCCATTTCACTGGGGGAGAATGAGCAAGCGGCTGGATGGTCCTTAGCTGCCAGCTGGGGTTAAACCACAATGCAAGCACAAAGATATATGATCTGAAATGTCACAATTTCTGGTGGATGACACCATGCTGTCAGCCTGTAATTTCAATGCTGGAGGTTTCTGTCAACCTTTCTTGTGCTTGACCTGCCACAGATACTGAACCTGAGTTTAGAATGCTGGCCTAAGAGCAGAATCTGGCCTAGCTGCATGATGGCTGAGACTGGGGGTCTGGGTCAGAAATGGCTGCATGAAACACTGCAATGATATCCCTGTTTTAAGCCTTGTCATTCTTTATCACAATTTCCCTACACAGGTTTAAAGAGACTTGCATGGACAATGTCAGGAGAAATAGTAAGTTCTGGAAGGGCTGTGACATGCTGCCTACAGCTGAAAAGAACCTAAACTTCTGAACAGATTCAGGATCAAAGGACCTGGGAAATGTCAGTTGGATGGTAATTCTATCAAGGTTCTTGCTACAAGGTTCGACGCAGCCAGTATAGAAGAACAAGCTCTGCAACAGATCAGAGACAATTATCAGAGTAATCCCATTTGGCCATAAAAATATCTAGTCATTTAATACTGCTAAGTCTTGTTTGTAATCACAGAGCTTAATGAGAACAACTTACGTGGAAAGGAAAGAAGGGAAATCTCTGGAGAAGAAAGCCTGCTAAAGAGGACATTAACAAATGCAAGTAAATTTGAGGTTTTAACTTATTTTATATAGGCCATGCTCTATTCTTAGTGGATTTTTTTTTCTTTTAATCAGCTAACCCAAAGCCAAAGCTGGCTTCAAGCTTATGAAAGTGCATTTCTGTTTTCACACTGTGCCACATAGGCAAGTCTCATGGTAAAGGAATGGTTTCTTTTGTTTGAAGTAGATTCTGCTTAACTTCTGGCAGGCAGATTCAGAAATAATCACCATCTATAGAAGGATGAACAGCAGCCCGATTTATAATCCTCATTACCCACCAGAATTTCAACATGAGCTTAAATTCTAAGCAAGTATTTTGCAGATGTGAACAAAGGGGGAAACGTATTGGACAAAAGCAATGCCATGTAATTCAAGTCTTGACCAAGAAGAATAATACTTAGTGATGAGTGGGACCAAACATCTGGGAAAAGCCCAAGAAGTGTTCTTAGCATACTGAGAAGGATTCACATCTCTTGAGAAGTCTGTCTCTTCCTTGCCATGTTTAAGGCATATTGGATATCACACCCTATGGACTGGTTTGGTCAACGGACAGTAGTGCTTTATGATTTCAGCCAATTTACACTGTAAATTGAAGAGGTGAAAAAAGTGGTTCTCAGTGGTTCCCAGTGATAGGACAAGAGGCAGTGGGCACAAATTGAAATAAGAAAATTCCATTTGAACATTAGAAATAACTTTCATTCTAAGGGCAATCAGGCACAGGAATAGGTTTCCCAGAGAGTCTCCATCTGTAGAGCTATTCAAAACTTGACTGCACATGACCCTAAGGAACACACTTTTGCTGACCCTGTTAGAGCAGGGGTATTAACTGGACTGCTTTCCAGCCCTAAGTATTTGAAACAATGACTTTGTGAAACAATGGATCTAATTCTCTCTGGTTATATACAGATGCAACATATCACAAAATTCATTCTTCTCCTTAGAAATGCAGAATTGTTAAACCCACTGGCAAGATAATTTATGGTTCAGTCCTTTAGAATGCAAAGATCATTAGAATACATAAAATATTACAGTTAGCTGTACTAGTGTCCCATGGCTCACATTATCATCTCTGGTGATGATGCTCTTGGACAACAGGGTAGAGCAATATAATGGTTTAATATCTGGCTATATTTAATATGAAACAGCCTGGTACTGGTTATGCCCGGGATGGCTACAGGTCTGCCAGCATTTTAAAGCTTTATAATAGCCATAAAAACTCATGAAGTATAGCAATGAGTCAACCGGTACTTATAATTGCTGGCATTTATCGCCAGAGATGATGACTAAGAATCTATATTTGAAATACCTGGAGTTGGTGGAGTTCAAGCACAAATCCTGGGGAAGATCAACTAAGCACTACATTTTTGTGAATTAAATACACTGAATGTTGTGCAGCTTACTAGTTGCAGAAATTTCGGGGATCTCTTTAAAACACTTCTTCTACACATGCACTACAATTAGAGCACTATTACTATTCAGTTATCTTACAAAATGGGTGTTGTTTCGACTTGGTTTTCCCTGAATGAAGAATAATGCCATGTTTGGCATTCAGCTTCCTGCCCTTTCGTCAGCAGAGGTGGCTGCATTTCACATTTTCAGAGATAATGTTTAGGAAATCCCCTGGGGCATCGTTTTCAGTGGCAGATGTCTTGTCTCCTATGCTCAAACACAGTGTGATAGCATTGCAAATGGTCCTTCCTTTCTGCGTTAACCAACCCTATGAAAAATTAAGTTGAAACAAAAATTTGGGGAATTAGTATCATAATGTCTCAGATGTTTCTCTGCCAGAGAAGGAGCTTCACTAAAAAAAGGAAGTCCCAAGATTATACATTACATTTATTTTTATATGGCAGTTTATGTAATTTATCTGAAAGAGGGCTGATATTCCAACCCACACACTAACATAATTTACAATTATATTGCCTTTTAATCCAGAAGAAATCTGATGTTTTTCGCAAACCTAATGCAGCACAAACACCATAGATCAATGGTATCCACCTCAAAGGTGTCAGTCAGAACTGTAAAAGTTCTGCAAGCAAATCAAAGTGACTGAACTAAAATGGTGCTTGATCTGCAGATTGAGTAGACTAATTTAACCACAGCTTTATGTGAAGGACCTGCAGATTGTTTCAGTCACACCCAGCAAAAGGCATATCCACCAAGAGATGAAAGGCTGAGTCAGCCCTCACAGATGTTAACCAGAGGTTAAGGCAGACATTGATCACATTTGTGTTCTCAGGCTGGTCTTTGATTTGCATGTTTTTAGGTATATGTTAAAGTTGTAAGTAAGATGACAGTCAGGCTCTGTATGTTTCCAGATCAGTGCTTAGGCCTTTACAGTTTCCACTACTTGAGTGGGTGACCTTAAAATTTGAATTCAAGTTATTTACTTGCATGTCAAACTCAAATGTCTATTTTGCTCTGGGAAAATGAGTAAAATATGTTTCCTCAATGAAAAAATCAACTTTTAAATCTAAATACAACTTGCAGTAGCGGTACAATTTTTCAGCACTGACATTCAAACATTAGGCATTCCTGCCCTTCTTTCCCCTTCCCTCAAATAGCACTTTTGGGCAATTTACTATTTTTTCAGCAGTTTCTATCTATGGCTGTATTTTTCTCATGTTTTCATTTTCTCCCTCTCTATTGAGCTCTCTCTCTGACAAATATTTCTGTTTAGGAATAAGGAAAAATCGGTTTATATATATTAGCCTGAAAAAATGTGACATGTTTCAGGTATTTTGAAGCTCATGTTCACACGAAATATCACGTATATTTTGCCTTCATTGTATACTTCAAAAATAACTCCTAACTATAACATAGTCTATGATCTAAGGTGGTAACCTAACACTGGGGGAAGACATAAGGGGTAAAAGAAGGAGAGAAGATAAGAATGTTATTATTGTACAGATTCAAAAGAAAGTGTGCCAGGTAGCTGATGAACTTTAAGTAAAACACGTCTTAGTCACTTTTCTTTCCATGTTTCACAGCTTGAAAACACCTTCCATGATAAATACAAATCATTAATTCTTGATCAAATATTTTTGTAAGAATTGGTTGACAGGCCTGTAGAGAACACGTGCAGCCTAAGCTTGTTTCTCGCTCTATTAACCAAGCATACCAAAAATAAACTGAAACAGAAAATTTCAATGTTTCTGTCTTGATAAGTTTAGGTGCTTCTCTGGGCAACCACTGACTCGTACTTTATTTGAAATATGTCAAAAAACTGAGGTCAAATGTGGGATTTTAAGTCTCATGAATAGTGTAAGGCAAAAGCTAGACTAATTTATGAATGGTAGACAAACCTGAACTAAAAGTTACAGATGCAGTTCACAGTAATTCCACTAGAAAAATGCATAAAAATCATAGAATCGTGGAATCACAGAATGGTTTGGGTTGGAAGAGACCTTAAAGCTCATCCAGTTCCAACCCCCTGCCACTGGCAGGGACACTTTCCTTTAGACCAGGTTGCTCAAATCTCCATCCAACCTGGCCTTGAACACTGGCAGGGATGGAACATATGCAGCCCTTCCTACTTTCTGCCCTCCAGCTCTTCTGCTTTTGCTGTCTCATATCACTACCATTCAATACCTATGCACAGAAGCAAATTCAATTAAAACAAAGCAGAATTTATTCACATCTCTGAAAAGACAGGAGAAAGGGGACTATGACTGTCATCAATTCAGCGATCAGGTATGAGTAACAAGAATGAAAGAGTAAAACCTAAGGGAGACATTTGAGTGCAAAGTATTTCCACAACATAAACTTTAAAAGAGCAATATGCAATAGCCACCATAAAGATATCCGAGTTGCTCCACAAAGTTGTTTCAGGAATCTTGTAAAACTAGATCAGTCTACCATTATAATTTAGATAAAATGTGAACCGGAATAGAAGAAACCAAACATGAACTGGAAACATTTAAATTACATTCAGTATTCCAGAACAATTTGTTTAATTCAAACAAGAACATTTTAGAATGTCTATAGAAAAATTTAGAGCTTTTAACTGACAAATTGCAAAATATTGTGAAATGAAAGTAATTCCATTCTGGAAATCCTGTTTTGTATGTAGGAGTGCTGTTTTCTCCCTCCTCTGAAACTTGGTTCTGTGTTGGATGGGTATATTCCAAGCAAGTATTTAACCCTTGTGGCTGTACCTCAAAGAGGAGAAATACAGACAACGTGGTGGTAACGACTAAGTTTCACCTCATACCACCTACTAATCATTTTCCTTTGCATTTCTGAACTACAGCCCAAACCAAAGCCAGCAGCACTCAGTGTACACTGTCATTTCCTCATGCAAAGTGTATCAGGAACACCACCTGAGAAGGACAAGGATAGCCTATGGGATATTAAGTAGACAATTTTGCCCATTCTCAGTTTTTCATCTTGGATAATAGCTTATTTTCTCAAGGCATATTTTGGTAGTGGGAGACACAGATCTACTACTACAGGCAAACTGGGATTAACAGTACCATAAATAAAATACAGAGAGAATAAAATACCATTTACATGAAAAGGTATTGTACACTGAGGGTGATAGTATTTATGTTTATACTTTCTTCAAACAGCTACAAGTAGGTTTTCCTAGAGAAAGCAGAGATTTTCCTTAGTAATACTTCCATTACTTTTCTTAGACACTCCTTGGTAAAAACATTTGCTCCTCAGTACTACTGGCTGCTCTGAATGCTTTTTCTACTTATATATATTACTGAAGGTAGAAAAAATTCTTCCGAGTATACAATTTACTAAAATATAGAAATAAATAGCTATAAAATTAAGAAAACCCAAGAAAATTACTAAGTGAACTGATTAGTCTGGCTGGACAGTTCACTCATTCAGTTTCAGCATGTGGCTGCACCCAACACAATTCAATCAGTTCTTTATTATTTCATAATGTTAAAGGTTATTAACGTAATACAAAACAAGGGATAATAGTGGATTCTTAAATTAACATTTGCTTAGCTCAAATGCCAGTGCCCTAATCCCCTTCTTTAAAACCCGGCACAAATTGTATTGTAAATTGTGCTTACAGAGTGGTGGGTTTCTATTGTCTTCCAAACAAGAAACATCTCATCAGGAGTATAGTAACAAACTAGAAGGGACAACCCATGTCCTGCTCTGTCACTTTACAGGCTCTTCAAACACGACGCACTTGCCAGTGTGATGTGAAGATGACATTAACTCTCAGGATTTAAAATCTGTTGTCAATCCAGATTACATTCCCACCTGGCTAAAATAATAGGAGATTTCTACTAACACCAACGAAGTATTCTGGGAACGAGGACTCCATCTGTAGTTTTATTGGACTGACTTTTGAGGTGCGAGTTGGTGACTGCCAAGTAGAAATATGGGGATGCCATAAGCATTTCCCTGCACTGCAAAATAAAAACTCTATATTCATATTAATATTAATCTTTAGGCCACCAACTAATAACCCAAAGTTTGCACAGGACAAAAGATAGGATAGCAATGTTCTGGAGGCAATGAATGAATCTGCACAGATGAGCATCGCTCCTGTTTGCATACTGGCAAGTGGAATGACAAACATTCTCCATCTCTGACAGAAAAATGAGGATCAGAGAAGCAGCGGGAATTTAGGAGTGCTTTCAGCCTGCAATCTGATGGGATTACAGGCACTTTCATGTAGGGCTATATAAGAGGGTCTCCACAGAATTTTATTCTTCTACACATGATCATGATGTTTTCTATGGATAGTGTTCCTCTAGAGCAATGTGCTGTGACTGTCAGTGAAGCTCATTCTTAGGACATGTATCTAATGACCTGCCTGCAGGATTCAAAGCTGTAGGGCCTTTACTAGAGCTGATCCTGGATTTGAGTCAAATCCTACACTTCTATTTACAGGCAGCTTCCCTTACAATAGATTGTAACTACTCTGTGGTGGTGACACAGCCATAGCAACCAGCACCCTTCTGAGCATGCACGTTCCCTGAAAATGTGGAGAAACTCCATCAAAAGCTGACATGAGCAGCTTGTCTCTTGGAAAGACCGATACTGTTCATGTCATTGATCATCTAGACACCTTGAACGCCATGCAGAAAAGAGAGCATTTGTACCACTTCATTTCACTGAGCTGACATGTGGCTCCTACAGATTTTTGGTGCTGAATTCTCCAGAACTGCCTCTATTACCCTCCTTACCTGGGAGGTTTCAAGGACAGGCAGATCTGCTTCTCATTTTAACCATCTGGCAGCATGGAAGTGGCAGGGGCAAAATACTACTTACATTAAAAGCTCCTTTCCCCCCCCTTTTGTTTTAACATTAGCATAATGCATCCAGATGCCAAAACATTGAGAACCACTGAACAAACCAGAAAACTTCATCCACAAACGAGTCAAACTCAGCATTTATGAGCTGCATTTTGCTTACAAGTGAATCTTTTTAATTGTTTTTTTTATAACTTGAATATCCTCTACTGCTTGTACAATCATGTAAGATCTAAAGCAAATCTCTTAGTCAGGATTAGGCCTTTGCACTTATTTGCCTCCAAACACAAGGAACAGACCAACATCAAAGGGCACACTGTGTTTATGAACACCATTTCTCTCTGCTCCAATTGCCAAATTTTTTCCTTTCATGCTGTTTGATTAGCTTTTAAAGTGTTACTTCTCTGCCTATCTATCTGGATATGCAAAAGACCTTATGGTTTTTCACTGACACATTGTCATCCTTTACTATCTTCTGTCTCTTCCTTGCCATAAAGTTACGTTTTCTATTCTCAACATTGAGGATACTACATGTCTAACCTATAATTCAAACCCATTTTTCCACTGAAGGACTTCTCCCTAAAAGCACGTTACTTTGATTGCTGGTGTTTGTATGGCTTTGTTTCACACCCATCATGACTACTGATTTCAAACTGAGAATGCTGCAAAATAGCATGCAATGTCACTTTATCAGTCTCTTCAATAAAAAGTATGAACAGATTTATTATATAGTCAATAGTTTTCAACTCTATGCACTAGAGCTTTCTGTACTTGAGTCAGTACTATAAATGTGCTGCTCTATTTAAAAGTATCATTTGTGTATGTGTGTTTGAAAGAGGAAAATAGAAGTGTTAGAGGAACACAAGCTTGTGAGCTTACACATTGCTACTGCAATCCCCAGTCACTTTTGACACAGACAAAAAGCATGGCTGCACAACTACACAGTCCCACACTAGCTTCAGTTAATGCAAAGCAAAAAATACTCTCTAAAGAGTAATTGCAACTTGTCCAATATCCTATTTCACCAAAAATGTTTGCCATCAACTGCCATGGGACTTCACTGTACACCTGAGGTATTTCAGACCAAAAGCACAAGAAAAAACGACCAATTCCATAGCTAAGGACTTTTATCTAAGACGTTTTCCCCCTTCGATCTGTATTTTGTATGAAAGATAATCTGAACATAGGCGCCTTGGCTGGCTTCAGTTGTAACCAAAAGGCAAAAGCTGAGAATGATTTCCTTTCGGAGAGAAGATTTCTGCTACTCAGGAGTGATATGCATCAGTCCTAAAATATTACCTCTATTCAGAAATGAATAGGAAGCCAACATACTTCTTTGAGTGGTGTTGTAGTGTGTGTCCGGCAGGATGACCACACAGATGGCTATACCTGAACCAGCACTGGTACCTAAGGGTAGTGAAGACACGGTGCTCCACAAAGAACACTGCTGTCCCTTACTGCGAGGTGGGAGGCATGTATCACAATAGCAAACTCATCTCCAGATAAGACAACTGTGTTCTCCAGACCAGAGAGGATTTAAAATACAATTCTTTAGTCACTGTTGTTTTTCCTTCAGCATCGCTCCTGGGTTATGATGATAAAAGGAGCAGTAGGCACGCACCCAGCATGAAAAGCTATCTTTGCCACATCCTCTGGCTATTTTCCTTGATCTTATCTGGGCTGGACTTCAAGAAGCTGGTCTCATCTGTGCCCAAGCCTCCATACCACTGCCTGGAGACTGAACTAGTTGGTAGCTTAATTTATTGTGTTATAACAAATAGCGAGTCTGGAGCTCTGGTGCCCACAAGAGCCATATGCCCATATCATAACTTTCTCCTTTTAGGGTTGCTTTTCCTGTCCTAATTTATACTTCCTCAGTTACAGTACATACATTTACATGGTTAATGTTCAGATTGCTGAGATTACACCATAGTGATGCATGCAGTATAAATGCCTAGACAGATGGATGCAATATCACAGATTTCTGAAAGGAGGAAAACTTGCAAAGCCAGAAGCTCACACTTCAAGAAATCTCATTTGTTAGCACCGGGGTCACTGAAAATAGATCTGAATGCTTAAAAAGCAGTGAAATACTCTTAAATTAAGCATTGCTGAGAAAGGTATATACTCCTTCCTAGAAATAGGCTCTAGTCTGTTTGGCTGCCAGGAGATGATCTCAAGAAATCCTGATTTTTTTTCAAATATATGATTTATAACGAGTAAGTGCCAATCTGTTCTGCAAACTAAAGGCCACTTTGCCAATAACCTTCCTCTTTAAGTAAAAAATGATGCTAAAATGAGACCTCTTATTAATTAATCCAGAATCTGTCCTGCAGCTTCAATGTTTCACACACGGAATAGATTAATTCTAAGCCATGGTACAAGTTTAAATCACTACAGAGTAAACAGTTTGGACTAATACCAGAGGAGAGGTCTCTGGAAGAGAGGGTTTCTCTCTCCAATTACTAACAATACAGCAATAAGACAACAGGTGCTGTTCTGCCAAACCCTCTTATATTTGATAAAACAACCTTGCTTTTCCACCCCACAGGTTAAAACCCCACACCCCAAATGGAGCAGAGACAGGAGCAATGACTGCCCCTTTGATAATATGCTACTGATAAAAGGAAAAGTGAGATTGTCACTCCTGACCACCTGCCTCTCCTGAGGAGGGATACAGGTATTGTACAGCGTGCTGACATTTCAATCCTATAAACTCTGCTTTTCAATCCCCTTCTGGCTAAAACAGCAATTAAAAATAAGCTGCCTTTCTGATCTTTAAAGGTTACTGGCAAGATAATATTGACAGATATTAAAGGAGCTTCTTGATGTAGAGGATGTAAAGAAGCAAGTGAAAATTAGAGCAGAGAATGAAAAGCTGGTGAAATTTAAGAAGTAATGCATACATTATAGGAAATATACCTTTCCCTGCTTAGCTGTGCTATATCATGTTTCCCA
>JAVHNF010022124.1:0-16653 GCA_034783455.1 Micropsitta finschii | reverse complement strand
AGTAAAGTTGTTAGTGGTTGGAATCAGCACCGCACCAGCAACATGCTATGTCTCAAAGAGATGCATCCCGTATCTGCTCTGTCCACAAACACAGTGATAACATTGTTCATCATGTTAAAAAACACACCTGTAGTGCCAGTGAATACTGCGGGGTACAGAGTTCTAACAGTACAAATGGCATTCCATGCTATTCTGACCTTGTAGGTATTCCCTCAAATTATAAAACGTGTAGAGATTTTTGCTCCGTTAAAATGACAGATTCAGAATAAAAGTTGGCTCTTAGTCTGTACAATGCTGCTGTCTGCCACTCAGTAGTATTTTGTGTTTACTTAATACCTTCCTTCCTGAGGCACCTTAAGGTGTTCTTCAAAACACAAAAAAAGCATTTATCTCTGGCTACGGGAATGCAAGTATTTCATGACCATGGAAGCAAACGGAAATCTGGGTCAAAATTACTGAGCAAGTACTAGCTCCTAAGAAGTACAGCACAGCATGCTGAACTGATGTGGGCCACCAAGGCCATGCTATACAACTAAAACAGAGGATCAACTTTTTTAATGGTAAAGAAATTTCTGTGGGAATACCCTTAAAAGAAGTATCTGTATTTGACTCCATATTACTCATCTGTCCAGCACTCACAAATGTAATGATGGAGCACACAGGTAAAGACTATGGGGGCATTCTCGGTAGTGCTAGAAGTTAGACCAAAAGGATGCTACGGTCAAGTCACCTTGCCAGGAACTAAGAGCTGGCTAAACCCTTGCCTAAACATACTAAGCCTGCTGTCCTCCAACATTCTTCCTCTGCATTTCAAGATAGCTGGGAAAAAAATTATTCCTTCATACCAATCATGAGACCACAATCCATGAAGGTAAGAGATACATCAACCTTTCTTGCCACTCCATTTCTGAGCTGTTGTAGCAGACAGTGTGGCAGTGTGAGATCACCAGCAGCCACAGCTTCGTTTTGACACAAACTTCAGAGATGTGTTTACTGATACTAACACCATGACAGAGCATGCTCCTATTTAAACTGAAACAGTACATTTTGTCTACTACCACTGCCCTCTGCAAAGTGGGGAGATCTCAGATGGCAAGCAGTCCACACAGTGGCTAGCATGCCAGTAGGCTGCCTTAAGATAAACTTGAGTCACCTTAGTGATCTTTGTCTGCCCTTCATGAGGGTGGCAAACCCAAGTTTGCTCAGAAGAGCTGCTGTGCATGTCCAGAACTGTATTTGAGAGGTAGGACTCGCTGGGCAGAATTGAGATCAATGCAAGAGGTCTGCATTTTGAAGAAGAGACATGTAGAACTGGAAGAGGTGGTGCTGCAGGACTCAGATGAAAACTGAGTGTTATGCAAAGGACTAGCAGATGCTGCATGTGGTGAGACAGGTGAAGAAGCAAGACTAAACCAGCATGAATAGGTCTGGGTTCCAGGGTTTGGGTGTACTGGCAACTGCATGGATGCTCAGGGCTAAGCTAATAGAGGTGCTGCAGGTGAGGAGAAAGTGCAGAGCTGCGCAAAGGAAGGCCTGCATGTGCTCTGCATGGTACCAAGCAGTTGCTATTAATCTTTGACTTCCCCAAACACTGATATTCATGTAAATTATGAAGAAAAAAAAAAGTTCCTCAAATGCATCAGGAAAGACTTTTTAGCTTTATATTTATGAACTTAGATAAAAGAGAACTTGCTATGAATCTGGAAAAGTGCCATCTCAATTTTATCCTGCCCATCATGATGTTGAGTGCAAGTATGAATTGATTTCTTCTTACTGACTCCTTCCTTTCCCTTGTCCTTTGTAAAGTTGTTTCTCAGGGAATTCCTTTTTACTGAACAGTTCAGTCTGTTCTTTGTCCTTACAGCCTTGTGATTTCCACTTCACTAAGCCAGAAACTGCCTCTTTTGCTAATAGGTATTCTAGTTAATAATAGCAAATCCATCCACTGAGAATATTTCTGGCCTGCTTTGCAAGACAGGAATGCTGTTTTAATGGCACAATGCTGGCGCACCAGTGGTAATGTTTGCACCCATTTGTGTAGCTTCATTTTGCACACAGTCTATGCACCCCTGAGAGCTTGTGATGCCCATTGTAGCTCACCAAACCATATCTATGATGGTGGAGAGAGCATAACAATTCCATAGATAGCTAAAAATCTCCTGGGTAAAAAGACTGGCTGAATTTCCATGGCATAGGATTTCTGGGTATGCGTTCACTGCCTGTTTGGGGATTTGACTATGAAGACTCCAAACCAATTTTCTCAATCAGGCTTTTGATGTTGTTGTTTTAATTATTAATTACTTAAGAATTGGTTTTTAAGGAAAGATAGATCAAGCCATCTCCCAACAGCATTCAAACTGGTCTCCAAAACAGTGAACTATAGCTCTAAACAAGAAAATTACATATTTTTTCTGTTCCCAACGTCTTCTAGACAGTGTATAATTCCTGTTTTGCTTACCTTGGCACAAATGGAGATTAACCATCGAAGGCAATGAAACCAATCCAGTAGACGCCCGCAGCCAGGAACAGACATAACTGAGGAGAGAGCCAAGGCCCTAGGAGTTCTAATGGGCCCAGAGGCAACAGATGCAGATTTAATTAAATTTTTAGTATCTGTATTGAACAGTTAATAGGGAAGTCTTGGTAAAATAGAGGCTGTATTGCTAACTAAAAAACTATTTTGATTAAGCAAACCAGAAGAAGGGTAGTGCTGTAGTCAACAGTGGCTGTTGTCTGTAGAGAACAATTTGCTGCAGTAGTGGACATGGCATGGGTCCCAATGACACAGAAGCTGTTCTGTGTACTGCTGCATATCTCAAAGTTCTTGCCCATCCTGGTTCTATCACAAGTGACACAAAGATGCATCAAGAAACCTTACATATCTATATTTTTAAATTTGTCCTTTTTGGACCCAATGGATTTTTATTTCCCAGACATTCATAGTAAGAACTTTTCATTCCCCTGTTTCTTCCTTTTCTGTTGAATTCAGTCAAGGATATTGGAGAATCACAAATAGGAATGTCGCATGAAGCCAACACTGACAGCATTTTTTTTATTCTACACTCCAGGATTTAAATACAAAAAACCTTAAAAGAAATCATTATCATTATCAAAACCCTCACAAAATGGGATAAAAGTCATCCTTCCTTTATCCCTCATCCCATACATCTTCCCTGACATGCACTGTCAAGACCAAAAGCCTCAAGTTCCTTTCAGTAGAGATCTGACAAAAGAAAAAGGATGTAATGTTGAATAATAACTGTGAGAGGAAAGGAAGTATGAAATTAAAAATATAATGGCATACGAATGTAGCCTTTTTAAATGCTAAAGAAGCAAAAAGCAAAACACTTTATTTTGCCTTGCATTCCCCCGGAAAGCATTTACAGAGGTACATGAGTGCAACAGTCAGTCTGTTGTTATACATACATAGCTTTTATATACTTAGTTGTCTTCATTTTGCCTCCTCTAATAGACTGAAGGTCTTGAGACAGACCGCAAGCCTTCACAAGGAGAGATGATAAAGAGAACATTGATACAAGAGCTTGTTAAGACAAATGAGTTCAAGAGAGTGATTTATATTAAGGATCTTACAATCTCTCCAACCCCAACACTGCCTGACAGCAGCTGCTTTTATGAAGGAAGTTAAACACAAGAGTGACTGCTGCATGGCCCTCTCCTTCAGAAGGCTACATTAATTAAACAGAATGAAGCAAAACAACAAACAGCTGGAAGGAGAAGATGAGGTAGTAGCTAATGCTAATGACTGATAAGATCTGCTGCATTTCAGAGGCACATGTCATGCAGGAGTCACAAAGCCTCAGCACATTCTGTGAGATGGCATTTGGTCATTAAAATTTTCTGCTCCTGGGCCAGATGGCCTTATTGCTGTTGCATGTTGAACAGTCTATTCTCAGATGCCAGCATTGTTGTTTTGTGGGGAGATAAGGGTGACGTGGCAAGCTTCCTACTCTCAAATGAGCATGCTAGTGTTGCTTCATCCTGGAGGTTTACCACTGCCTCACAGCTTATTGTATTTCATATGAAGCCCATCAGTGCAAGAGCCTGCAGATTCATCTTTGAGGACCAACCTTCAGATGCATTTGAATTTCAGTTCTATAAGGTTGTGCCTCCTTCCATTATTAACAATTCCTCATTTTATCTTTCATTGGAGCGCTCCTTGGATTGATGTAAAAGCTCTAATTAGTCTCCAAGGCAGAATGAGGATGCCCAAACCCCATGATAATACTCCACATCGACCTCTGGTACTTCCATCTTGCTCTGTTCCTTTCCTTTTTTTTATATTACTCCTTGCAGGTTTTTCTTCTTATGAATCTCCCATTGGTCAAAAACATCACCAGAAAGACAGGGGAATGTTATTTTGTCTGCCGTCAAACAGCAAATATAAGTGCCATCCCCTTGATCTTTTTGAGATGCTGAGGCTGCCACGGTCTGAGCCATTACAAGCAGGAGAAAGGCTGATGAAGGGGAATGAAATGCAGGCACCTCCTAATTTAGTCCTGTCACTTGGGGCTCTTAGTACCAGGTATTGCAAAGTCACAGATTCTAGTTCCTTGTAGACAGAAGCAGACATGCAGCAGGTATCTAGTAACAGGAATCCACAGCACTTTTATTTGTTGTGCACTGCAGGCAGCAAAACACTTTCCAGTAAACATACAGCCTCTATCAAAAGAACAAAAGCAGAACTGGACAATGTCACGGAAAGGGAGCAAAGGAAATCAAGAATATTACACAAGCCTTAAATCCAGTAAAAGTAAGGTGTGGTGAGTCAAACTAAGTGACCCTAGAAAGCAAGCCTTGCTGTCTGCTGTAGGGATGGACGCTGAGAAAATAATGGGAAGCTGAGGGCTGGCAGGAAAGAATATGACAAATGCTTTGGGTTTAGAATCTCCCAGAAAAAGAGTGGCACAGACTTACACACACATAATCAGATTCCTCCCTCCCAACCGTAACACCTCAGCAGACCATAATTGAGGAACCTAAGTCTGTTTCTAGGCACTCACGGAACTTTGTCTAAAGCACTTAGCACTTAAAAAGACCAACCTGTTGAGCTGGACCAAGATGGCCTGCATCTTTCATGTCTACATAGCGACTACAAAACTTTGGGTAATACATAAAGGAGAAAAAGCCCAGGTCTGTAGATTAAAAGCACCATCACTCCTCTGTTTGCTAGCACCTGATTAACACCTTCTGGCCTCAGCTGTGTTTTAGCTTCTAAATGTTAAGGAGACTGTCAGGCTACAGACGTATTCTTAAAGAGTTCACCTCTGGGTTATGAAGAAGGGGGTGATAGGGAAACAACTGTCTTTCCCATTTTAAGGATCACAAAGCAAAATGTAAGGCAGTCACACTGAACTCCTGAATAAAAAAAACTGAGGAATATCCTGCCAACCTCTAACTAATCTTACGCATTCCAGCTAGCCACCATTAGCTTTCCAGTCAGACTTCCAGAACCAGTGTAATGTGGAACTGTACACACGTGGGAATGTTCAGCGCATCCCCTAGCCTCTCTGCTGTTTAGTTTTAGTTTAGTTTTAGTGACCCAGCCCCACAGGTCATCCACAGAGCATCCTTTCAGCACAACCATGCTACTCCTTCTATTCCAAGTATGTTCTCAAGGTGCCCTTGACCATGCTGATGAATTCCACTTCTCCTGTTCTATGATCCCAATCCTATGGCCTGCTAGAGGCTTTAGTGTGCACTTCCCAGGGGCTCTTACACAGGGGTGTGATTAAATTTGCATTAGTATCCGACAGTTGCATGAACTTTATCAAAGGGGTTCTTGGCATTCATACCCTGTACTGAAGCACTAGCTGAAGCAGTTAAGAAATTCTCTCCCTCCATACATAGCCTTAACGAGGCTTTTCAGAAGCATTATTCCCCTTAGTAAAAGAGTTTGTGAATTAAGGAGTTCAGAGGATATGTAATTGGAAACAGTTCCATCAAATAATGGCTGTAGACTGGAATTCCCTTTTTGCCCTGAGGGACTCTGTTTGCAAGCCAGAAGAATATTAATTTCCATTTACAGAACCCTTCTTTCTGAGCACTCAAACTGATCATTACCTGCTGTGGAGACACAGCTGCTTCTGGGACAGAAAGCAGCAATGCCCTGTGATCAGAATTGCCACTTCTTCCACAAAAGCTGTTGTGCAGGTGTTAGGTTGACCAACTGAGACCAGGCCGTTAGCTGGTGTGTATGACCATGGCCCAGTGATTTCTGTTACCCAAATGGAATTTGACACAGAAAATCCCAAGTTTAGACATGCAAGCATGGAACAACAGCAACGAAAAAATCCCTTTAATCTTCCTAGGAGTTCAAGTGACTTCAGCATTACATCATGCTAGGGACGCTGAACCTTATAGCACTGTTCCATGGCACTGGTTGACTAGGACATGGCTAGGATTACTTTGAAGGAAAACTACCATTTACTCCTGCACCCCCTTCAGTTTTTACTGGAAGTCTTCAATCCAACTGCAAGCCTAGACTGACACACTTAGCTCATAATAGCTGACATGAGTGCATCCTGAGGCAGCATAGCTATAATCCTCTGAGCGTTGCTAAACAGCCTTTTTCAGCTTGGTGAAGGAGGTCTAGCAACTGCAGAGAACACTTGTCACAGTTTGGAGTCAACCTGATTCTGACTTTGCTATGAATTTTGTTATCCTAAACAAAAGGATCTCACTCTGGTTCTTGTAAAAGAAGAGAAACATACCCTTGCAGGTGGCATGAATGCAACACAAGCAATGCCAAGTCTTATTCCTAAAGCATTTCTAACTGCCAATATTGAACTAGGTGAGCCTCAATTAGTGCTCGTTCTCAGCATTTTCACCTTTGTCCTTATATAAAGACACCTCATGCTTCAGTTTCTACTGGTGTGAGGAAACTAAGTTATCAAACACAAACTAAAGGGTAATCCAATCACCTGCAACCGTTCAGTCAGAAGTGCAGAAAGACTAGGGCAAAGTGATACAGGATCACATAGAAACTTACAGACAAAAAGCAGCAGAATTGCATACTCTTGTGGGAACTCACACAATCCAGCCTGTGCAGTTGCTCTTCACAGCAGAATAAGTTTAAGGAAACCTGTCAATCTTTCAAGGAATGTTGGTTTCTGAGGACATGCTGTAGTCAGATGTGCGATCTTCAACTTACCTGCAATCTATAGTCAAGCAGGACAGCTCTTAGTTCCTATCAAAAATGGCTTAGTGATATGAGCATTTATTTTCTAAAGGGGTTCAGTTCAAAGGCAAAAAGCCTGGTTTCTCAGGAGCTCAGGGTGGAGAAGCTAATCTGAGATTTGAAATCTGAATGGTAGCATTCCCATCTGCTCTGAATGACTTAAAAAGGCTAAGTCTTTCAAAGTCATCAAGAGATTTCAGGTGCTTAGTTCCATTAACACTCATGGAAAAGGAGCACTTAGATTCTCCTGGGCAGACTTGAATCCCTAAATTATTGTCCAGTACATTTTGCAAGAGAAAGAGTTTGTTTAGATATCCCTGGCTCAAAGCTCCTCCTTACACAGCTCTGCAGCATAGTGACTGCCAAACCCCACCTAAGAAACGGCTAGACATTGATGGCACTCTGTTTCTCTCTCTCCCTCTAACCTCCTTATGAAACACTTAAGGGATTAATGGAAGCATTTTAAAAGTGTCTTGTTGCTGTTATTCCAAACTGCTGTTCTACCTTAATTTTACAAAAGGTATTAGCAGTGCCACTAACGACAAGATACCTTAACTGTCTTCTTTCCCAGCTGCACCCCTCAAGGCTGGGGGGGGACTGAAGACCCTTAAATTTAGCATCAAGACATTATTGTTTATCTGTTTCACATCTTGTCCATCAATCAGGTTTCTAACCTCTTCCCCATCCCAATACAAATACAGTCACATATGTACCCATGGCCACCACTGCTGCAAAAGAAAGAGCACATCTGTCCCAGATCAATGAATAGCATTGCAGTGTCTTTGTCACAGCTATGGCGTGAAAGCAGACATCATAATGACAGTAGATGGAGTGGGTGGGGGAGAAGAAGAAGGTGTGTTGTCACAGGTAGTTTTGACATGTACCAGCACTATTTTACAGGGAGGTGAACTTCTCAGGTCGAAGTTCAGTTACCCTAAACTGAGATGGATCATGCTATGAAATGAGGGAGAAAACACTGCACTCAGTCCATGATGATGGATTTGTGCTGCCAGAATAACAGCATCTAGTGGCTAATCTCCAAGAGGATAGGTTGTCCATGTTAAGGACTAACATAGGTCACTTGGGATTCAGAAGCCCCTTCCACTGAGCACAAGCATAAGGAGTTCTTGTTATATCTCTCTGGCACCATTTGAGAATATTTATGAACACTAGAACTGGCTAAGAACCCACCCCCACATTTTCAGTGTATGATAAGGTCTCATGAGTGCCTTTATCTTCCAATAAAATGTGACGCTTAAAAATCAGCAAACTGCTCTTGTTCCTAGGTTTTCCATTGGAAAGTCATTTAGAAAAGTTAACCAACATTTTAAAATCTTTAAGTGTTCCTTCTGGGCCAAAAAAGCACTTCTTGTCACAAGAATGTGTGGATTTTTGCAATTTTTGACTAGTTGTTCTTTAATGAATTGTCATTCAGACAAAAATTCTAATGCTTTGACTTCTTTTGCTTCAACCAGAAGTGATATGGGTCATGGCATCTTCGGAGCAAGCTGCCAGAAAACGACTCAACAATTTTGCCTGTAATTGTACCCATTAACAGAGCAAGGAAACTTCCTACTCATTATTCCAAGAATAGCAACAATGCCTTTTGAAAGAGGATTAGCTGAAATTTCAAGTGTGCCAGTACTCCTCAACTCTGAAAGCTCTTCCATTGATGCCAAGCAGCAAGATTAGTCTGCAGGAGGAGGGAGCCTGCACAGCACTGATGTGGTGTTCAGAACTGATGACATAAGTTGCAATGTGATGAAAATTCTAAGCTATTTTGTATGAGTAACCACAGTTATAGAAAGATGGCCTTTGTACTGGCAGGCTTGGCAGAAGAATTCACTCCTGTGGGATATGCAAAGGCTAAAAACCTTCTTGAATCTAAACCCAAAACCAAGGCACAATGCTAAAACAACATGGAAGGTGGAAAAAGGCTTTTTTCCATTTTGTGTGCATCATATGGCCCATTGCTTTCATGTTCTTTCCTCATACTGGAAATTCCACTTAAAGGACTGTATGTTGGGATCAGTTACAGAAGGGGATAAACCTCATCATGTGGGGGCTGCATTTTTTTTTTTTGCCTATTTCATTTGATTAGGAGATGTTTATATGAAAGTTTGCAGGTATTTGTTCCTGTTAGGCTCCCATTTTGCTGTTCTCTGTTTTCCTTTTTCCTTTGCTTGCAGTAGCTATTAGTGACAATCAGTAAAAGAGATATATTGTTGCCTGTTAGAACATATTGCAACTTTTCAGCCTGATTATCTTATTATATCAACCCAAATTAAGTATTTTGCCTATACTGCACTTCCCACCTCCTGATGTACCTTCCGCTCGAATGGAAGCGGGCAAGGTATGAGGACTCAAGTGGATTGTTAATGTGTGCCTTGGGGAAAGCTAACATTTTTAATGATCCCATGAAACAGACCAAAGTTCTAGACATAGCCTTTATCTCTGGTTTTCTTTGTGCATATGTACCATCTGCTTTTTGCAGCGTAACAGGAGAAATGGAGAATGTTTGGTTTAAGTAAGTCTGGAGACTGGAGGAAATAGTCCCAATGACACCTACGCATTCTCACAGAGATCTTCTTTTAGCTCAAGCAGGAGAGGGTTCTTTCTCCATAGAAAGGCATTAGGGGCTCCATTTCTCTACTTACACTATGCAAGCAGATGTTTAGCCAGGTGCAGCTGTGCCCGTTTGTACACTGCTGCAGGACTTCTATGAGTTTCAGTGGTGATTTCAGCAGAAAGGTGCTCCTTATTTGGTGTGCCGACAAATAAGTGGAGGTTCTCGCTGTGTTATTGAGGCTATATGTTCTTTTCTGGAGAGAGAGAGACTGGTTAAAATACCTGTAAAGCTAATCTATTAGTAACAACTGAGCAGTACAGGTCAGCTTCATTCCTTTTCCTGTGGTTTATTAGTGATGTGAACCATTTAATTCCAGTTCAGTTTGTGTTGCCTTTGCTACTTGTAATGAATGAATTGGTTTGCTCAGACTGGAAGGGCCAGGTTTATACTGCTCAGGTTCAAGGCCTTTTTTGTGGTTATATGAGCTCATTTGTTGTTCCACTGACAGTTTACATAGCATCTGCGCCCTGTCAACACAAGGCCAATACTCAATTGAGATAGGCACAGAATAGTGCTTCTGAGACAGGCATACTCTTCCGGGGCCACAGTTTAGGCTATATAGAAGAGCCTAAGTAGAAGAGAGGATTCAGATGCTATTCTTTTCAAGGAGAGGTGCCCATTTCTGTTTCTTGGGGTTGTAACCCAGTAAAGGAACTTACACTGGAACTTACTGTTCCCAGTAAAGGAACTTACACCTTTAGGGGAGCACCTGGCCAGGCAAGCTACTGGAAGGAAGTCACTTGCACTCTAGAAAGCTTCTCCCTCATTTAAAGAGGCTTTTTGCTCTGCAGATTATCACAAATCCGGGCAGGGGAAAGCAGTATGGGAGGGCTAGATTTGACATCTACAAGTTTTAGTAGTCAAGCGCAGGGTGTTTCTGTCTCTTCACCCCAACTCTTTGAATTCTTTGTGCTATTTTCTTCCTCTCATGTGAAATTAATTCTTTTGGCTCCTGTTCAATATGGTGTTAAGTACCTATTTAATCCTTTGCAGTAGTTTGAGCTGCTGAATAGAGCAGAAGCTTGGGCTATTGCTTAGAAAGCAGCACTGAGGTGTTAGAAAGGTAGGAGCTTCATGCTACAGACAAGCTTGCTGTGTGACAGTGGGCATATTGTATTGACTCATTTTTCTTGAGCATCCCCCTGTGCAACTACGTGAGTGTTACTCATTTCCCTTGCAGGGGGTAGCACGAGGTGCCTGCCAGTGGGGTTTGTTAAGAGCTTTGAGAGCGCTGCCTTTGAAGGATGAACAGTTTTGCTGCAGGGAACGCTGGATGACTGGACATGTTTGACAGCACTTTGTGGAGCAAAGGAATGAGTAGGACTGTGCATTGTTGTCACAAAGGGGAGACAGTTTCTGGGACAGTTTTTGAAGTTGAGTTCTATATATCATTTTAATGCAAAAACGTGTTTTAATTTAGACATAATACAAGGAGCCACAACTTCAAAAACCAGAGTAGAGGCTCAGTGAGGCAGCATACTGGAACATTTCTAGCGCTTCCCTAGAGCCACCACTGAGCTTTGAATCTTGACAGCCTCTGACAAAGACAGTCACATACTAATGCTTAGCAACTCCATTTTGTCTTCAAGGCAGGTTAGGTGGAGCAGTTTGAGGTACATACACTGTTTGGTGAGAGCTCTCAGGGTGGCAGTTCTAAATGGCTCACCCACATCCTATTTTTCCAGCACCCCAAAGCAAGCATAGTGATTAAGACATATGGGTGACAACACAACTTCCTATCCCCACAGGTGGAACATGGACCTTGAAAAAAGAGAAGAGTTGCCTGGGAAAGCTGAAGGAAAAGAAAAACAGTGAGAGTGTTCTGCTAGTATCTGACAAAGATTAATACATTTTTGGTATTTAAATATGTTTTGATGATTGAGCCTGTAGATGGGTATGGCATTCTGAATGCAATGGCAACAATTTGCCACTCAGAATAATAAGAAATAAATCTGGAGGCTGAAACTTAGATCCAGCTTAGCAGTTTTCAGGTAAGTTTTTTGGATTCAGAGCGCTCTTGGGAAGAGAGAGAGGCATAAAGTCCCTGCAGATTCAGAGCAAAGGTTTTCCTCTCCAATCACCCTGAATTAGGTAGAAGAGGAGTACAGTTCACTCAGTCTTCCACATGCCATATCAACAACTGGAAAAAGGCTGTTATGCCAGTCATACAGGACAACCACAGGTTTGCTTTTGGCCTCTGGCACACTCATAACAGGACACCATAAGATGGGATATGTAGTAACTAAACATGAGAACATTCTTTCTGCTCTTTCCCCTTCAAATGGAATTTAGCCCTGGTGAGAAGTTCAGAATTGACGTTGCAAAGGTCTGAAATTTCCTGTTTACCTCAGAAAACAAGCACAGCACAGGCCATGGTAGCTCAGGCTTCCACGGGTTGCCTCCACAAATCATCGTCAAAGGGATGCGCTACAGGAGCACGGGGGTAGTATCCTTGCAGCCACAACCACTAAGCCTTTTCAAAGTTTCTTCAGCCCAAGGATCAGAGGTCTTTCCAGACATTCCTAAATGATGTGCCTAGCTCCTGCAGGAGATTTACTGGGCTCAGTGAGGAGATGGGGCAGCTAAGGACTACCGCTTTTTTTCCCCTAAAAGTGAGGCAGGCAGGCACGCACCGCCTTCTACTGCAATCTGTGCTATCTCTCAGCATCAGCTTAGCGGGACACAGTCCCATACTGGCACGCAGGCTCTGTACAGATAAGTGGGACCGTTCACACCTCTCTTGCTGTTGCTTCAGTCTTTTTGCGGCTCATGCTGGATCATACGTTGTGGATTCTATGCGAGCCACAGAATTTTCAGAACTGTAGGCCTGCACACATGATCTCTCTCTAAACCCATGTTCAGAAAGTATTCAGCATGGAGCTGTTAGGGGATCTTAACATCAGGCTGTGGGGTCTGCTACCCATTGAAAAATACTCCCATGTGAAAGCATTACAAATGTAAAAAGACTGAGGATAGAGAGGACAACATAGGTATTGTTAGGGGAGGCTGCTGTGTGAGAAGCCATATTGCTTATTGATTCTCCTGTTTCGAGTGGCAATAAATGACATTTCTCATGCAACAGATGCAAGAATAAGATCTCTTCAAAAGTAGGAATAGCCTTCGTTTGAATGCAGATAGTTAACATTTGAGTCAGGACAACCCTTAAGAGCTGATCCGGCTAGGATTCACTGCATGGGACTTGAAATCGGATTATATACAAACTCAGTGGAAATACTGTTTTAGTGGGAGTTGGAGGAGATCCCAGTTGAATAACAATCAGATTCCATTTCAGCCCTTACTCTTGGCCAGCTGCTTCTTTTGTATGTGCTGGGAAAGATTAAAAAGTTTGGAAACAGTATTCATGTGGTGCCTTATCACAGTTCTGGGGCATTCTCTGTCACTCTCACTGTACCCGAGGTGCTAACAGTTTAATAAGACCAGGGTTTGGGGTTTAAGAGAGTGATGTTAAAGGACTGGATATAGCTAACCAGGATACATTCTATTTCAGTCAAACCCATTCTGCCTGGAGAAAACTTAAAGGACAAAGGATGATTAGATGTATAATTGATGCCTACACAAGCAAGTAGGTGGTCAAAGATATTTCAAGCTTTATTTACCCTTTTCTGGCTAGCATATTGATAGCAGTTATGTTTCCTCTGAAAAGAGTGAGAATTGTACAGCAGCCTCCAAACTCCTTTATATTCTGAGGGACCTCTGACTCTCTACAGTGGTCTTCCTGTGCATCACTGGAAACCTTCAGGTCTTCTGGAATCCTTCCAGTCTTTTTGTTTATGGGGAATCTGCTAGTACATTTATAGTTTGCCTTATGTTCTATTTATATAAACATCTAATATGGTCAACCTTTGTTAGAATCTCGGATCCTGTCTCAGAGCTGTTGATAAGTGTATTGCACAGAAACATTACTATGGCACCTACAAAGTTCTCCAACAGAGCTGGACAGACTGATTGTATCACAAAGTTCACTGGATATATTATTCATTGACTTTCACTTTATTCACACAGCTACGCAGTGAAGAAAAACAAATTCTAAAATGACTCAATGTCATTTGCCTAGCTGCTGTATAAGAACAGAATCCTGCTTCTCCTGATATCAAGGGCTGACATTCCCATTGAACTTGTTGATTAGGTAGGAGCTACAAATCTCCAAACCAGTTCCATCATAGGCTATGGAAATGCCATTGATGCCAATACATTTACAGCAGGGTTGTATTTTTCCTTAAGCATGCTTTTAGATGATTCTTCTCCACAAACTCCAGTCTCCCACTGGTTCTTAAATTTCATGGTAACACAAATTCAGCCTGGGTTTGACTATTGTTTGTTTGGTTTTTTTTAAATAGCCTTATTATCTGGAAAACACATAACCCAGCTAGGCATTTTCAGCCATGTAAGCAGTGAAAGATAAATACTCCAGACAACAGCTTAACAATGGTACCTGAAACATGCAACTGAATCATAGCATACAGTCACACCCTGTGTCTGAAGCAGCAAAACCCCTGTATTTTTTCTCTATTGATGCTTTTTATACAATTCAGTATTGTGTTGCAAAGAGGCTTGAGCTGTCCTATGACAGCAATCACTATGAAATCTCAATAAATGCTAGAAAAACATGGTCCATTCAAAGTGCAGCCTGACCATGAGACTCCAATCTGTAATGCAACCTGTTCTTCAAGATGGGAAATTCTGTCTCCATCCAACTAAGAGTCTGTCACTGTTTGGAAGTGAATGTGGGAATAGAATCCAGGTCTGAAAAGAAAGAGTCTCTTCCACTTAAGTTATTTAAAGAGCATTACTTTGGCAAGAAAAGAAAAATTATTGCTATTCTAAGACCTTGCAGGTTCCAAATTAATATCCCCTCTGGAACACACGACATACTATTCCAGTGAGGCTTGTCTGTGCTGGGTCAAAACTCTGACACTATGATCTTCATTCTTTCAGTACTGTATAGTGCAGAGACAAGTAGATCACAAGAATAAAATTGTTAAGGCAGTGGTTGTTCCTAGAGATACAGGAATTACAGTGCCTAGTAACTGAGGACATAGAAACAAGGTCTGATATGTCTTATGTATTCCAGTTATTCTGTTAATTTACTTTGGAAAAAGGAGATTGTGGTCTTCAACATGCCTAAAGGGATGGAAGAATTCAATTGTTCTGCACAAAGGTGCAAAACCAAAGCAAATGCCCTCAAATTCACAGTGGCGTCAATTACCCTGAGCTTGGGAGTTTGGAAAATGCATTTTAAATTATGGAGTAAAGCAGAAACAGAATAAATAAAACACAGCCAAGTATGGCATTGCCCTTTATTGAGAGTCATGTAGTGAAGTAACAAAGCAGTTGATACCACAGTTAACCAGAGGATAATTTTGCAAGGGGAAGGGAAAAGGCTTTAGAATCTGCCCTTCCTTAAGGAGACAAACCTAAATCTTTTCATGTACTTGTGCCCCCAGCCTCCAAGTTCTGCCATACTTCCTTAAAGGAGGGAGCCTGGCACCAGCAGAGGGAATTCCACAGCAGCTGAGATGAAAAATGCTATTAATGAGAGCAACTTCTGACTTGCAAAAATTGACTTAACCTTTTTGTTTTAGTTTTTCAGTTTTGTTTTCAGCTTTATACAAAATGCCTGTACCTCAGGACTACAATGTACTGCTTCTTTTTTCCACAGACAGACACACACGAGTACTTTTAGTGACATCTCTGGTCATTTTGTAAATATCACATAATGCATTCTTTCCTGCAAAATGAAAGTTCCTCCTGATAGAAACTGCCTATCAGAGTACCCCACCACATAGTCTGTAGTGACCACTGTTCTCTTCCTTCTGCCAAATTCTGTCTTGTTTGTGACATTTCAAATCCCAGCAAGGACCAGTGCAACTGCTGCCACACAGACCAGAGAGATTAATCTGTTAGCATCAAGCTTCATTTGGTGAGTAGAATGAGAAATAAACACATCAGTGAAGTATGAGTGTATATGGTTTGAATAAGCACTGGCTAGAGTGGTGGTGAAAGCAATTAACATTCATTGAGAAACAACTGTTAGGAGAGGTACAGTGAGAAGGGGAATAAGTACAATGAGAATCAAGTGCAGAGTGAGCTATGAGATCTGCTGTTTGATGGAGAGGTCAGCTGAGAAACACAGAGCTATCAGTACAGCTGTTTTCATCTAGTCCAGATATGATGTTGGCCATTGTATTGAAGTAACCATGACCAGAGAGGAGGCAGGGATAAGGAAAGTCCTGAGGAGATGCCTTTCTAGTTAAAATAGAAGACAAGCGTATAAAAGGTAGATTTGCCTCTTGGTGTTACTTACTTGTTGATTTTGTAAGCAAGGTGGAAGAACTTTTATCTCAAAAATAGAGGATGTCCTTTTCTCACCGCATTCAGGTGTTTTGTCAGTTTGCTGCGAGGATGGACATTATTCAGTGTTACCTACCTTCCACTGTGAATCACTTCTGATTTTCTTGGTTTTTAATCAGGTGACTGCTGACTCTCTAGCAAGAGTTTCACTTTACAGATGTTCCCAGACTCCAGGTCCAAAATGACCTTGGAGGCCCCAGCGGGCAGAGTTTAAATAGTGGTCTGCAGCTGCACCTCAGATTCTGCCTTTCTCAAGGTCACACAGGCAGGAGCCCAGTATTCCTGCTTCTTCATACATTTTTCGGCTGTGTGAGCATGCTGGTCTTTGCTTACTGTGTAGGGAATCAGGTACTAATCCTTTAGAAGAGGAAGTAGCAGCCATGGGAAGACAGGAATCCTTTCTAGGAATGCAGAGCCAAGGCTCAAGGTATGAAGAATCTTATCTCCCTGTAGA
>JAVHNF010022121.1:0-11096 GCA_034783455.1 Micropsitta finschii | reverse complement strand
GAAAAGTATTTCTCCACAGGTGGGATACAAAGCTGTCGTTAAAGTTTCTTTTAAATGCTTGAATGTAAATACAAGGATACTGAAGATAGATCTTGTCAAAATTCCCTTTCAGATCCTGAAAGGCAGCTTAGGAAAGAATCCTATATACAGGCTATGAGAGATAAATAGCAATACATAGTTTCTGGTGTTCTATATAGTAGTTCTCATTATTTCGTGTAGAGTAGGTAAATATTTTTGCTTGAAAGCTTATTTTTATTTCAAGCTATAGAAGCCTGAAAGCTATATAGTACTTAAGTTTTGAAGCTACTCAATTCACTTTCTGTAAACATGCAGGAGAATAAGAGAAGGTAAATCTCCATTTATTAAAGACTTTAACCTTAGCCAGGAAAGTTATGTATACCAATCTGATATAATGGAATACATGCACATAAACCACAATATAGCTTATTTTCTATCTGAACGCTTTAGTGAGCCTCAGGATGAACACTGCAATAAAATGCAAACTAATATAATTGAAATAATTTTCTATCAGCACTGTTAATATTTATCGTATTATGATGTTTCTAGGTCAGACAATTCTCTAGAAAAGGCAGTGATTGATAAGGGGAAATATACAATTACAAAACAAATATTAACATGTAACATTTCTAGCGCTATATTTATCTTCTGCTTCTTGATGCAAAATGTAGGATCATCTATTCTAAGTTTAGAAAAGTTTCTCTTGGAATTTACCAAATCTACTTTAAATTCATATCTTTCTATGATGTATTTAACACAATAGGAATTGGTCTTTTCCACAGACTTCAGAAACTTCAAAGGGCTACAATGATGACAGTGAATGAAGTGGGTTGTACTAGCCTCAAGGCCAGCTGAAATGGAAAAGCTCACATCCATACAGCTAAATGGTTTTCTTCATTTCAGCACCATGGCCATATCTAAGCTACATCTTGAAAATGTTTGTAATTATTTCTGAATTTTGCATAATCCTTGTTGGGAAAAGCTAAAGCATTTTTAGGCATTTTAAAATACAGACAATTACTGTATTCATTTATGCAAATTTCCTGAGTCCCATTATGATTATATTAAACTTCTCTGAGCTGTTCACTAAAACACAGAAAAGGTAATGACTGTATTTAAAAAGAATGGGATCTTCCTGAAAATTGAGTTGCTATGGGGCCTCTAGCTTCACAAATTTAATATTTGCATGGGAACCCAATTCTCATTAAGAGTGGTTTCTTTTCCCTAAAACATGGGCAGTAGTGAAGTCTGAAAGTGATTTCAGTAACATACATTCATCACTAAAATATGTTTAATATACATAGTCCAGCCAATGACTACAGATGCTAGCATGCCAGCTGGTTTTTTTGTTTCTTTGTTCTTTTCTAAGTAACTGCTGCTATAGTTAAATATACTAAAAGCAAGCTGAGGTTCAAGCAGAGCAAGCCCAACAAACTTCAGTTCTGAGGAGCAGCATATTTGACACAAAGTCTAAGGCCTGTCATTAACAATGACAACACTCTATGATGGGGCTGCAGGTTATAGATTTTTTTCTCACAGCCCATACTTCTGTAGTTTCCTTGGTTTTGATACTGAAGTCTTGCAAGATAGAGGTAAATTAGTTGTGCTGTCATTGCCTTCAATATCAGCTCCCAAGTGCAAGAGATGCATTGTGAAAGATCTTTTCCTAAGACTAAAGGTAGTGCAGCTGCCTCAGAAAAATGTGTGTTTCTGATAAGGGGAAAGGTCTGTTTACATTCAGGATCAAAAGATGGAGGCTCCATTGGTGGTGTTATGCTAAGCTGCATTGCCTCGCAAGGCTTGGAAGTTCCAGTCTGGTAACAGTACTGAAAGGAGGAACCCAGTAGTACAAGTCCTGATTTTGCAGGGAGTTAAGAAACTTACTTTTCCTGCAGTAGCAATCACTGGTGGGCTGTGTCCTGCATCATGTCATGAGATTAATGCTGTTTGCCTGCATGTTCCCAACTCTTCCTTGTTGTGATAAGGTTGTTATCTGAGAATGTTTATGTTAAATTTATATTTCTTGGTGCTTGGTAAGAACTATGGGTGAGTAGTATATGTGAGTAGTGTATTATATCCATTTTCATACCTTTCCCTAACAAATTTTTAATGACTATGTTTGTAGATTATGTGGCTGTCAGTTTACAACTGTTTTTTAATTTGATGTTACTGTTTCTTCCAGAACATGTGTGAATCTTAAATTTCAGAAGAAAATGTATATAGAAGAAAGTGTTGCTTTAACTTTCTTTGGTTTTTATTATAATAAATAAATACAGTACAGTGGTACTGTAGTACCACTAATAATTCAAGAGTCTAGGCTCTATGCATTGTGCAATGCTGAATAGCAACACAAATTACAGTGTAAATATTTTTTTAACCAAAAATATGCTTGCTTCACAAAGAGAAGCAAAATGTAATTAGTGCTATAGCACAAATAATATCTCCCCTGTGCTTCTGTGAAATATTTATTGGACTTTGCCATCGAATTAGGCCTGCAGAATTTGGCCTATGAATATTTAAAAAAACAGATTTCCTATGTGCTTTTGCTTGGAGTTTCAAATTCTGGCAAGGAGGTCTATCAAAAACAAACAAACAAACAAAAAAAAAAAAACCCCAATCTTTAGCCTGTGAGATTTCTGTCATCTAATATTTAGACTCACAAT
The DNA here is from genome assembly GCA_034783455.1 of Micropsitta finschii. Classification (NCBI taxonomy): domain Eukaryota; kingdom Metazoa; phylum Chordata; class Aves; order Psittaciformes; family Psittacidae; genus Micropsitta; species Micropsitta finschii. Next base: position 8,415 of record JAVHNF010022121.1, on the reverse strand, counting down.
ATCCTAATAGTTTTGTACAGAACAATGAAGACAATAGAAAATACCCAAGTGCTCCAGGCATAGATGTCAGAGGAGCTGATAAACCATAGCTAATACTCAGAATTAAACTTTATTACATAATCATTTTGAATATGATGCATGCATGGTGTACCGTGAAAAAAAAATAGGCATAAATACAAACTATTTATATTACATACAAACCAATGTAATTCCTTTAAAATAGTTTTGAGTTTATTTCTCTAGCTTGCATGGAGCAAGTCCAGGAAAACATTACCCTGAGCTGATAATGGATAGCAGAGTTAGACTGCTGTAGAAAATAGGGCTTAACATGTGAATACCGCCTTTATAGTGAAAAGTAACATCCATAGTGACACAGCATATTTCCTATTCTTTACAAATAATCTTGGATTCTAATTTCTACTTCCATTTGGGCAGTATTTCAGTGAAGCTAATGAAAGTTTTGTCAGGGTAGGTAACAGGATTGGGCATATAATGTGAACTGCGTTTCCAATTTGGCTCTTTGCCTGAGAACACTGTGTTGACAACTATGGATAGTGCATGCACCAAAACCATCTCTCTGCAGCAGAGTGAAATATGTAATTAAAGCAGAGAAAGAAAGTTCATATATCTGTTGGTCTCCATTGTTTCTTAGGAGTCACGATATACTGAATGTTTCTATACTGTGCTGAGAGAACTCGGGGGAAAGTTTGTTTTGTTTTTTTCATTTAAAATAACTCAGAGAGCAAAATTTGTTGGATATCTTCCCTAACAGCTGCCTGAGAAACAGGTTCTTTCACCTCATCTCCCATAGATATATTTTGAGTAATCCTTGAGCTATTGTTTCCTTGCACATTAATTGTGGAGGCAAAACAATTCACCAGGGAATTCTAGCTGAAATCAAATCTTGGGACTGTAGAACTAGAGAAATAAATACATAGCAGATGAGGGAGCAGTGAATGCAGCCAGTGTTAGAGTAAAAAGAAATTGGCATTTATCAATGTATGTTGTCATTAAAGCAGAAGTACAGCCCACCTACTTCATACTTTTCCTTGTCTTTCAATGTTGTATGAGATGTTTTGAAGGGCTAACCAGTAACTTCAGCTAAAGCCAACTTTTATGAGCATGGGCCAGCCTTACAATCGATGGGCCTCTGTTTGTTATTTTTTCATGACTTAGATCAATTTTTCCTAGGTGTCTTTCACTCATAGTACAAGAAGCCTTCCCAAAGAGTTATTGGAAGCTGTTTGAGAGTGAGAAATAGTAATGACGGAAAATCTTGTGTTGATACCTATATATGTATAAGTAAAGGATAGTCAAAAATATTCTTGTATTCTTGCAAAGGGTCTTTAGATAAACAATTAGAAGTATTGCCAGGCTGAAATATACTTCACATAAATGTTGCACGGCTAAAATCTTGGCATGCCATTTGTGTCTTGTGTTTACTTTCCGTGTCTCTTCTGATGGAAATGGTACTGCTAAGAAAGGGGTATTCAACAGTACTGAAATGCAATTTATCTTAGGATAAAGCAGTTGATCCACATGTAAGAGCCAGTATGGTCTTTCTCAGTTCAGGGAGGAGGATATATAGATACACCCAAATTTACTGTTTTGCCTGGAAGTTAGAGATAAAAAGCCAGTTAGTTAGTGTCTTAACACTAAAAGGGCTTAGCAAGCCTCACAGGGAAAAAAGAATGCTTGTAATTCTGTTGCAAAAGCATCTACTTCTGCTAAATTCTGAGTTTGAAGAATCCTATAGAAAAGGGCTGTATCACTCCTTTAGCTATTATCCTGGTCCATGAGGGAGGAAAAGGGCCTGTCTTTGTCTGGTAGACACTCAAATCTCATAGCATAATCTCTTCTGTTTATTGCCAATGGTTACTTAATGATGCCAAACTTTTTTGTTTTTTTCCTCACTGTATGAAAACAAACAACAAATTTATTGCCCTTCTTTCAGCCCTCTACTTAGATTTTAAGATGATACACAAAAGCAGGGTTGCATCTCATCTGTGTGACCTTAGTGATGGCACCTTTTTCTTTCAAAAGGGGCATCTTTCTTGGCGGTTCTACAAGAAAATACGAAATGTTGTTAAAAGAAAGTAAGAAAGACACTTCACTTTGATTTTAGCTAAAGCAGTGATAATTTGCAGTGGATAGTCCAGCTTTAATTCAGATATGGTTGTGAAAAGCAATAATTGGAGGCACTCTGATAGAATTCCCACCTACACTGTACACATGCTACCAGTCTCCATGGCACAGAAACCAGTTCCCACAGACTTGAAGTCTGGGGGTCAGTTCTAGATACACACGCTTGGCTCCTCATGCACTAGATACTGATCTGTGTCCTGGAGTTTCTTAGAATATTTCTCTGTGATGGTCAAGAGACCCTTTCTCTGTGTGTCTCAAAACAACTCAACAGACAGAAGCAGCTGAGGGAGGCTGAGTGCCTGCTGATGGTGAGCAGCGTGTTGGTGGTAAAGGGCAGAGCAGGGACCGCACTCCATGAATGTAGGGGATGGTTTCCTGTATTGTCTGCCCTGAGCCTGCGAACATCAGCTGCCCCAGCAACAGCCTCCCTGGAGAGAGCAGACAACGGTAGCTACCTGACTATCATTTCAAAAAAAACCTGATTACAGAAACCTGATGCCAGGTTTTCCATCTTTCTGATCCATCTTTTTTTTCCATTTTTTTTTCTGTGTAGACAGTCCTAGCTTGGAGGTTTGAAGACTACATCACAGGAGTGAATCCCTTTGAAGGCTCCAGGACATCTGATTCTCCATCTTTTAGAATCTTTCCACAGTCATAATACCAGCTGGAATTTTATTCCCGTATTTCTAACATGCATGTTTTCAGGTTTTTTTCTTCTATAAAATTTTAAGTTGGAAAGTGAAATGCCTTTGTTTCTGTTGAAAAACAAAAGCACAGCAAAGGGGAAGTAAAATTCTGACATTCTGTAAGCTCTTTTGAGCAGTCATCAATATGAATGAAGGAAGAACACAAAACTGGGTGGATTAGAGCTAAAACCATGGAGGATCAATGGGTATTTTACTCTGTTATCTTTGATAACTTTTATCACAGAATATCAGAATGGTTGAGGTTAGAAGGGACCTCTGGAGGCCATCTGGTCCAAGTCTTCCTGATCAAGAAAGGACACCTGGACCTGGCTGCCCAAGACCAGCTCCAGATGTCTTTTGAGTACCTCAAGGATGCTGACTCCACAACCTCTCTGGGCAACCTGTGCCCATGCACACTCACCCTCAGAGTGAAAAAGTGTTTCCTGGTGTTCAGAGGGAGCCATCTGTGTTACAATTCTCCAGGTTGAGCTGTCCTAGCTCTCTCAGCCTTTCCTCATAGGAAAGATGTTCCAGTCCCTTCATAATCTTAGTGGCCCTTTCCTTGACTCTCTCCAGTATGTTCATTTCCCTCCTGTACTTGATAGGGTCAGAACTGGATGCAGTAGTCCAGGTGTGGCTTCAGCGGTGCTAAGTAGAGGTGAACAATTATCTCCCTCAACCTGCTGCCAACATTTTCCTAATGCGGCCCAGGATACCATGAGTCCTTTTTGTGGCAAGGACGCATTCCTGGCTTATGTTCGATCTGGGTATGCACCAGGATTCCCAGATCCTTCTCTCTGCCAAGCTGCTTTCCAGCTGGGCAGTCCCCAGCATATGCTGATGTGTGAATTTCCTCCCCATCAGGTGCAGGACTTGTTGAGCTTCCATTTGCTGATCCTTCAGGAGATTCATGTCACTCCATTTCTGCAGCCTGTTGATGTCCCTCTGGCTTATCAGTCACTTTTCCTAGTTTTGTGTCATCTGCAAACTTGCTGAGGGTACGCTCTGCCCCATTATCCAGATCACTAATGTAGATATTAAACAGAACTGGACCCAGTACTGACCTCTGGGCTATGCTGCTATTTTCTGGCCTCCAACTAGACTTTGCACTGCTGATCACCACCCTCTAATCTCAGCTGTTCAGTCAGTTTCAGTCCATCTCACTATCTGCTCATCTAGCCTGTACATTAACACCTTGTTGATGAGGATCTTACAGGAGACAGTATCAAAGGCCTTATGGAAGTGCAGGTAGACAACATCCACTGCTCTCCTCTCATCTACCAGGACAGTCACTTCATCATAGAAATTTATCGTTAGTCAAGCATGACTTTCCCTTGGTAAAGCTTTATATACTACTCCTGATGATTTTGTCATCCTTAATGTGCCTGGAAATGGTACAAGGACTTGCTGCTCCATCACCTTCCCAAGGATCAAGGTATGGTTGACTAGTCTGTAGTTCTCTAGGTCCTCCTTTTTTGCCCTTCTTGAAAATGTGGGTGTGACATTTTCTTTCCTCTAGTCTTCAGGCACTTATCCCATCACCATGATAGAACCAAAGATAAGTGACTATGGTTTTACAATGACATCAGCAAGCTCTGTCAGCACTTGTGGGAGCATTCCATCAGGGCCCATGGACATCTGTGTGTCCAGTTTGTCTAATTATTCCCTAACCTGATGCTCTTCTGCCAAGGGTATGTTTTGAGGTTTCAAGAGGGGAAGATATATGTCTTCTACCTTTTTAATATTTAAATATTTATGGCATCCTTTTCTATATTCATGCACTTTGGGTAAAGGAATTCTACCTGCAGCTTCTCACAGTGTAAGTATTGGATGCAACATTCATGCTTTTTAACTTCCAGAATTCCCTCCAGAATCTTGAAAATTACTGAAAAAAAGGGGGACTTGTTGATCTCTTTATGAAAATACTTATTTGCTTGAGACCCTCTGCAGGCCAAGGCTGAATACTTCAATATTATGTTGCATATGCCACCATTTCATTTGTGTATTTCTCTTGAATGAGAACTGCATCTTTCAAGGTATTTTCTCAAAGTATTTCCACTATTTTAACTTCCTGAAGACAGCTCATCAGAAAAAGGAATCTGTGCAGTTTACCATTGGTGCAGAGGCAGCAGAAACATTGTTGTACTAATCACAATTCATGGTATTACCTCTTTATAGATTTGGGAAAAAAGAAAAATAGTACCGTTGAGAATCTTGTACTGGCTTTCATGTTCCAGTGTTCATACAATCATTTTCATGCCAGTGTCATTAGATCAGCTATTTCTCAGCTCAGTGTAGGCTAGTCAGAACTTCTCTTCCTTGTTGTCCTTTACTGCAAGAATTATTTTCAAATTTGTGTCATTTACTTTAGATACATGTCACATTCCTAATGACACAAAGCACAAGCACAATATTCAAAGTTTTGAGGTGTTCATACATTACATCCTTTAACAGTCCCTTAGCTTTTAATTACTGTAATGTACCCTGGATAAAATAAGCAGGAGGCTTTTTTCTAGTTTCCCTCCATGCATTGCCATGCAGTTTAAATTTTGCAAACATCTTAAAGAGAAAAATAGTTTAGCGTACCCCAGCAAAATCTCAACTTTCTTTAAGATTAAATAGCATGTGTTTTGCTACCTTTCATGTAGTAGTTCAGAAGTCTTCATGTCCCCATCTTCCCAGTGTCTTGATCTAACCTCTTTATTCCATACATTTTTTTCTGGCTTTACCCTAATAAAACAGTGGTGAAAAGAATTCACATTTACATTATAGGGGCATTTCTTTTACTTGTCATAATCTGGTAGAAAAATGGAAATGTTTGTACCAGAATTTTGTTGTGGAAGTAATTTATTTGAAATAGGCACACTCTAAAATAAGATTTTCAATATAAAATTTCATCTTTTATTAGTGGTACTTAATCTGGGTAAATTTATGGCTCCTTAGAAGAACTTTTTAGAGGAACAAACCTTTTATTCAGATCAGCAGATCATGGAAAAGATTTCATATGAGAGGATTCATATTCTCCATTCTACAGTTTAAGAAAATCCTATATCTGAAATTAAAGCAAGTGACAGAAGTATTAAGTGTCTAAACATACTAGCAGAGAAAAAACGTTATTTCTGAATATCTTACAAAATATGAAAGACTTTCTGTTTTGAACTCTATCTTTCATGGGTTAATGAAAATAGTGAAACATGTTAAAAGAAAAGGTTAAAAACTACTGGGTTTCCATAACATAACTTTCAAACATTAGACAGATACCAGTTCTTTAATGGGGTAAAGAGGCTGAGTGAGAAAGAGGGAGAAAGACCAGTTAATTCCAGAAAAATGAAAGAACCCTTCACCTGCATTTTTACAATGAATGTGAAAAATTAATCAGAAAAAGTGAAGATTTATTTGTGCTATTGAGATGATGAGAATTGTGTATACTATTACAGCCATGGCAGTTTGCAATTACATTTTTATGTCTAGACAGATGCTGCTTCAAATGTGATATGAAAGGAACAACATGGTGTTCAGATGGGGAAGCGTATGAATAATAATATACTTGCTAGAATACGGGAACTATTGCTGTGGTTGTGTATCTCAGAATTACTTAATATCTCCTACATTCTCAGAGAAAAATTTCTGTCTATAGAGAGTTCACCTTGAAATTGAATCAGAATAACAGCCTTAGGATTGAGCCCTGTTAAATGTTTGTCCAATTCTTTATGCATAAGGCAATAATATTATGCTAGTTTTTCAAGAGAAGAAAACTAAGGCAGAGTTGAGATAGCAATAGTGCACAAGCTCACACTTTATTCTGAAAATGGTGAATGTATTTTAATGTGTTTCAGTGGCAAATGTCCCAAAATTGAGAGTGATCTGTGAGGAAAATAAAGGATCTTTATTTTATGGAGAATAAGTGACAAATATGTAACACTGACAATATTTACAAGAACGCCTGAACAAATGTATGTCTTTGTGAGTGGTATGAGGAAAGAAGGAAGGGTGAAAAAACACTGCAGGGGAAGATACTCTGAAAACTGAGAATAATTTTGCTAACCAGTCAGTTCTACTCTTTGAACAGTGTAGTTAGGATAGCAAGACTTAAAGGTCCTTTGAAGAAGGGTCATTGTATAAGTATTGTTCACATATTTTTGTCAGATAATTTTTGCACTACCTACTACAAGCACAGAGTATAGCAAATAGTCTGTAATGGAAAGACCTTGAGGATATAAAGGATTCTTTCTTAAAATAACAGACCAAGAAAGCAGAGTGCTGCTGGCATTCCTTGCTGGAGTTAAACTGTTAAAGGACCAGTTTCTGTAGAACTTGTATATATTCTCAAAGGTAACAGTAATTTCAGGATTCAGCATTTGAGAATCAGATGTGATTTTTTAAGAAAGAGAATGTGAGAGGTTTCTGGCTGTTTAAGAAAAAGCCAAGCACATGGAAGTTTTCCTACGGGTTTCTCTGATAGAATGAAGAACAACCAAGCAATGCTGCAGTACTCCAGCCTGAAAAGGAAGAGACACTTGATCTTTAAAAAGCATCTTCTGTATTAAGGTGAAGAAAAAATTCCTATTCACATTACCAAGACAAAATAAAACAAAAGGTAAAAAAAAGTACAGATTCTCTCAGAACAAAACAGAATCTGATTAACAAAACTTTTATTCTCAGAATGAACGTCATTTATAAGAATGACTGTATAATCATGTTTAACATTTGGTGTTATACACTCATTCTGTATTTCTAGTAGTTCTGGACTATATTCAACTTCTTCCTCAGAAACACTGACCAATACCCTGCAACAAAAAAATAAATGCACAGGCATTTATTTACATCAAAGTAAAGCTCCAGCAATATTGCACATAGATGCAAAAGTCTACAAGGATCATTGCTGTAGTTATTTCAGATGCTAGCTTCCCGCCTGAGATAATAAAAGATCCTCTCGTATTTTCTCTGTCCTGCCTCTTCAGACCATGTACACTTTAGGTAGGAGCTATCCCCTGCCTATGATATTTTCAGTGAGCATTATTTTTGTCACTCCTGTGGAACATAAATCCTACATTTGGAGTCAACTGCTGTTCAAGTTTTTGGTCTATCACATATTCTTTTTCTATTGTTTTATCACATGTCCCATTCAAATTTCCAAGCAGCCTTTCTCTCTTCATAGTGTGATTAATTTTTTTTCTGAAACACAGATCTCCCATTCATCCTAGAGGGAACTGTATATATCCAGAAAAATACTTCAGGAATCTGAAAGATTTCATCAGCTGTATGAAGGTACAGCACCTTTTCACATGTACTACATGCCAAAATGACACCAGATTTCTCTGCAAAAAAAAGGTGTGAATATTGCAGTGAAATTAACATGGTCAAACCTCATATTAAATGAAACAAAGATATAAATAATCACACTTTACAAACAATGCAATTTTTATCTGTTGTTCTTTTACATCTTGTCTCCATAAGAATGTCAGTATAAGAGGTAACATTTTATTATTAATATCAGAACCTATGCAATCCTTACCTTTAGAGGTATACTTTTGTCAAAATCGGGGAAGTGAACAATCTTATTTATTTTTGATACATACAAAAT
>JAVHNF010022117.1:0-21342 GCA_034783455.1 Micropsitta finschii | reverse complement strand
TACTGAGAAGCAAAGTATCTGCATGCAAGAAGAGAAAGGAAATGTAAGACTACAGGGTCCAAGTTTTATGGGTCTTCCTTGCCTGCATCGCCATATTATTGCTCCTTGCTCTTTCCCATTTGGCTGTTTGGGGCTAGCTTTTATTGGCCCAGTGGGATAGGCTGGATTCAGCTGCAGCATCATCATCCTCCACAGCATCTGGCCTATATCAGGATACCTGACATCGGGGTGGCGTGGGGGGAAAGCAGTGTGTGTGTGGTGGGAGGAATCTGTGGGACTGATGAGGCTTCTGCTTTCCACATTGGGACCTTACTTGAGCAAAAGCCCAGCCTGGTCTCTGTGCCTGAGTCCTTCATGTTTGATTTTTAACCTCAGGCCTGCAGTGTGCTAGACAGGCTCCTTGGAGAGCAGCCCTTTTGCCCTGCGGGCCACATGCATTTCTGCCTCATCCCTACCATGGTTTTCTTGGGAAAGGAAAGCTCTGCCTGATTTAGGCTCTTCTTGGGCACCTCAGGTGCTGCTCTCAATTGGCAGGCTAATTTCTAACCTAGTCTGTTGTGCTTGCAAGGGAAGGAGGTGTCCCAGAGGGTTGTTGTGCCTGGCAGTCCCTGACCAGCCCTGCCTCCTGTGTGTCCTCTCAGCAGCCCTGTTTTTGAGAAGAGCAAGTCCTGCAGACATTGTTTTGTGCTTGTTGTCAGCAGTGGGGAAAGCTGCCTGCAAGCTCAACACTCTCGTTCTCTGCTCTGGAGAGCTTGGAGTCAAAGCTGCATTAATCATAGGTGTGATGAGTTGGACGAGCTCAGTATCTTCCAAACAAGAGGGCTGAGGAGTGGAAGCAAGTGTCCTTCCTTGACAGGAGCTGCACTGGCAAACCCTGGAGGTGAATGTGAGGAGTATTTGCGCCTGGCTGTCATGTGTGGTCCTTGTGTTCTACTGGTGTAAGCCGCTGAGGAGTTTCCACTGCTTTTCCAGTGAATGTGGTAGCAAATGTGCTATCATTTTATTGTGGCTGAGCTCGAGAGAAGCCAGGTGAACCTTGCTGTGCATTTGAAGAGCTGGTTGGGCAGATAGCAGGGATGTGAACTTGAGAACTGCTCCTGGTGGGGTATAGCAAGGGTATGGTTGCCAAGACCTATAGCTCGTGGCTGACACAAAGGAATTCCTTTTGTCAGCCACTGTATTATTTTTACTCGATTTTGGGGGTTTTGGTAGTAGCTGATCCAGGTAACTGACCCAGGCAGGTGAGGTATCAGTGCTTCCCCATTGTTCCTCTGTGGAGAAGCTGGGCAGGAGTTGCCCATGTAGGGAAATGCAGAAATTGCCCCATTGTTTGTATTGATTACAATGCAAATTACAGATTGAGTACAGGGTGTTTGTACTCACTGTTGGAGAAGGTTGACCTCTTCAGCATCCATCACAGAAATACAAGGTGTTTAGATGCGCTCGGGTGATGTGCTGGTGGAGGATTGCAGTAGAACATGCAGTCTGCAAAGGATCCAGACTGGTGCTTGGATGCTTTTCTGGATGTGTTGGATTTTCTCTGGGATCACACCTTCAGCATGGCCGCAGACTATAACTGTGTATAATGGCAGAGGGGGGTTTGATTACTTTTGTGTGTGTCCCTTTGCTTCTGCTGCTCATAGGTGGGATGAAAGCAGCCCTGCCTGAGGATGTTTTGAACACTGTGCGCTGCCAAAGATAGAGAAATTAGAGTTATTTTGGTAGAGGCGTGTTTCTGCTGTTGCTGCATTGGCTGAGCCCAGGCCAGAGAGCACTGCCCTGTCCAGGCCTTGCTGCAACTCTTGTGACTTTCCAGATGAATGTGTGTTTTGGGCAGCTGATAAGCCCGAGCCAGGGGCCTGCCCCTCTCCCAGGAGGACCTTGCCTTGCTGGCAGCCTCCCTTCCCCTCCTCTTCCAAGTTTCTTGAAGAAAACACAGTGTATTGCTCTCCCAGAAGCGCTGTTTTCATAGCTTCTGAGGGAGCCTTTACCAACAGTTTCTCCACATACGATGTCCTGAGTGCTCCTCAAAAGAATCTTCTCCTTTCTCAAAAGAGTCTGATCCTTCCCAGCTACTTCATAAAACTATTCCCAGCAATAAATAGGGCCCATCAGGAGAAGAGCCCACATCCCTAACTGGAAAGAACTTGGGGGAGTGGAAATGTTGAGTAGTCTCTTTCAGGATCCCCTCTAGACTCCAGCAATGGGCTGTGCTTGCTGGTAGAGCCATCTGAGATGGGATGGGGAAGGTGCTCCCTGGGATGATGTTCTGAGGAGCAGGGCATCCATTCGGGTGATTCTCTAGTATAGGAGCTGTGTTGGAGCTGGGCACAGCTGTTGATGTCCCTTGTGGCTGCAAAAACCAAGAACCATCAGGAAAATGCTCGTTTTGCTTTAGCTTTGGCTGCCACCTCTGCTCCCTGGCTGGTCACCATGGTGGATACTCTGTGCAGCTTTCCATTTGATAGTGGTGGCTGGGAGAGCATGGGGGTGGCACTAGGTAGCTCATTGTGTGGATATTTGTACATCTCGATGAGCTTTATATTGCCCACTGCTGTCTGTTAAAAGCCAACACAGAAGGTTATTTATAAGAGCAATACATCCAGGTAAACACAGCCCCCTTCAAAATCTTTCTCCCAACAAGTGGTTGTATTGAGGTGGGTTCCAGGCTGGATTGTTATTTAACTTGGGGTACTAAGAAAATACTTCCTCTGTTTAGTTAAAGCAAACAAATCAAGGAAGGAGGGACCTTTTAAATGATTCACACTCCAGCTGCAACCAGGAATGATTTTTTTTTTCTCTCTTTTTTCTCTTTCACAGATATATTCCCAGCTGACGGCCAGTCTGGTATGTATTAATTGCAAATGGAGCTCTTCAGACCTCCTTCTCCCCTGCACTTCTCTTCCTGCAGAGTCAGCACTATCCAGGTTTAGAAGACTGCTACAGGAAAATGCAACAGACAGTAACTGAAAAAAAACAAACCCAAAAAACCAAACCTTCCTCCTCAAAAAAACCCTCAAACCAAGAAAGTCCTTCTAATATTTTGCCATTCTTGGGGGCAGTGACATGGTTTATGCTTCCCGCAGTGACTGACTACAACTGTTGGAAGGTTACTGTCCTCCCGTGCATTGTAGTATGGCAAGTTTGGGTGTCCAGGGTGAAAGAGCTTCAGAACTTGTCAGTCTTGATCATCACACACAGCTGAAAACATTGATGTGTCAAGGTGGAGATGGAACTCACAATTGCTGCTGTTTGTATGTTTGTTATGTACAGCTTGATGTGTCCATGAATCTGAAGATGTATATTTGAATTTGCAATACTTTGAAAAGATGCAGACTTCCCCTTTGGCTTGTTCAGTCTGTGCTGCTGCTGAGTATCACTGTTAATGACAACTGAGATACACGCTGCATTGCCATCAGTGCAGGATGAAAACTTCCTGGGCCCAGTAGTGTGTGCAGCCTGGCATGGGGGGACCCTGCACAAATGGACTGGTGCCCTAGGTAGGCTAGGGAGGCTACTCTGGATGGAGGTCCCAAATTAGGAGGTATAGTTTTTAAAAGCAGGTATTGGTGATCTCAGTTTCTTGCCTTTCCCAGATTGCTGGAAGCTCTTCATTCAGGTGGATGTTGTTGACATGCCAAGACTGAAGGACAGGTTTGTTTTACCCAGTGATCAGTCAGTAAGATCCTGTTGTCTCAAAGCTGCAGTGCCTGGTGAGGATGTCCCAGAGCAAAAGATCTGGGAGTGGAGGTCAGTGCTTGGCTTAGACACATCACTGTGTCCATCTCCTACCTGCATCTGTGGCTTTGTGTGGAATCATATTTCCCCAGCTCACATGATAGTGTGAGGATAAATCACTGCTGATTGTGCAGTATTGTGTGATCAGGATTTGGAGGTATGGAAATAGGTTCTGTTGTCTTAAAGCTGATTTCAGTAAAAATAATTCCCTGGTTGTGAACAGTCTGATGTAGCACCTGAGACAGTGTAATTTGGCTTCGTGGACTGAACAGAGGGCTTAAAGCTGTGTGTATGTATGTATTTCCAGGCTCTAGCTAGCTAACAAGGCCATGGTGCATAACTGGGTGCACTGGAGTGTTAACAGAAAATGCCTGTGTTAGAGGAGTAACCCCGGTAGTAACCCAACCCATTCATAAATCATGATTTTCTTGCTTTCAGAGCATGTGTGTGTGTGAAATACTAAGACTGGTTTTAAAGAAACAAAGGTACATTCCCGTGAGTCCAGTTCACGACAGGCTTTTCTCCACCCTGTTGAAGATCTGCTGTCGTTGGGTGTTGGGTTTTGTCTGCCTGTGCTTCAGACTCTTGAGGTGTCCTTTGGTTGGCACAACTCCATCCTCAGCTCTCCAGCTGGTTGGGGACCTTCACTGCCTCCAGGGTGGGGCATGAGTGTGTGTTTGCAGCAGATAATAGCATTTCAGTAAGTGCATGCTGCATGTCAGTAGTGTTGCACAAAACATTACCTATGGAGCCTGGTTTGGGGAGGTTTTTTGACAATTCTGTATTTTTAGGGAGATAAGTGAAAGCTTAAGCAGGATTCCTTTTAACGGGTGCTTCACAGGACACTGCAGAATCCTTTCTTATGCCTTCTCCAGAAATGCTATTGCCATGCTTTTTCTTTCCAGCTTATCTGGAAGGCTCATATCTCAAAACACATTGAAGTGTGAAGGCAGCAGGCAAAGGCAGCAGCCTTGCCTGGAGCATACCTGCTTCGAGCATCAGAGTTGTGTACTCCTGAGGCTGTTGGCTTTGACTTCTTCACCTCCCTTTCATCGCTGAGGTTGTTTAATGAGTTAGTTCACTCATGTCTGTTTCTGCAAATCCCCAGGACTCCCATATCTGTGCCTGTGCCTACTTTTTAAGGTTAATCTTGTATAGCCAGGTAGGTCTGTGTGGCTGGTTTTGCCTCTTGGTGAGGAGTCCATTGTCCTTCCGCCCAAGGAAGTGGTTAGCTTAGTGACTGAGGATGCTGAGCTGCGGTGACAGAGTTGGGACTTCTTTGCATAGGTGGGGAGCCTGAGCCAAAATTCATCCATTTTGCAGGCACTGTAGCTGTAGCGTGCCCCAAAGCATGTTCCTGCTTGTTTAGCTTATGGATGCTGGAGGCGTTCTGCCCTCAGCCTGTTGTCACGAGCCAGTGCTGTGGAGGTGGAAGGGCACCAGTGTTTGCATCCCAATTACCTAACAGCGTTTGGAAGTAAAGCTGCTCTCAGAGAGGCGTCTTGACTTTCCCTTCTGTTTAGCACAGCAGTTCCTTGGTCCTCTCCCACATCCAGCAGTGTAGTGGCAGAGCAGAGGGATGGACTCTTTGACAGAGGAGGGCACATCTCCACCTGGACCTCTCCACACGTGTTGGACCTGAACATTAACCCCTCTGCAAGGCTGCTCATGCTTTCCTGATGCTCTCTGCTTTCCAGGACTTACTGCCACATGGTGTGCTGAAGTTTGCTGCCTGCAATTTAGGAAGATACTTCGCTTGCTTTAAATGGATATCCTGCTAGCTTCAAGTGCCGTTCCTGTGCCCTCCTGGTATCCTGCACTGCAGCCAGCCCTCCTCAGTGGTGAAGGATCTCAGCCTTTTTAGCTTCACCTCTTAAGGGGCTGCTTCTGGACAGTTTAATTGCTTTTCTTTGTGCATCTGTAGCACTGCTGTGCCCTTGTTGAAATGCAGAGACCAGAGCTAACTGCAGGGTGCAGCTGTGGTTGCTCTGGGGTTCCATAGAGCAGCAAGTGATGCTCTTTGTTTGGAGAATTGTCAGCAGTGACCAAGGTCTTGAGTTATAAATGCCACTTTGAATTGAACGCTGTGAATGAAGCTTTCCACACAGAGATGTAGGTGATGCTCCCACCACAAGGAAGCCGTTTTTAAACCTTTTGATAAAGAAAAGGGAGCTCGATGTTTGAATTAGGAGAGAAAGTGCCATGGTGCACTCCTGTAGCTGGGTACTCCTGACTCCTTTGGAAAGGCTCGCTCTGATCAGGGTGTTTTTACTGTTTCATGCTGTGTATTGAGGCAGGGGAGGCAGCCACCTACAGCACAGGAATTAGCTGGGTTGGAGAGAGTGGTTTATGCAGCAGGATCCATGTGACTGTGCACCCAGGAAGGAAGTTGGCAGCGTTTGTTGTATCCAAGTTATTTAGAAAAATCTTGAATTTCACTGGGTCTGCCTTAAGGTGGGCAGCATAAGTGATGATGCCGTATCTTGTGCTTGGAGAGCATGTCCTGAAATCGTCTTGGCTGAGGTACAGTGATGCTTAAGTACAGTGATGCTTAGGTAGCAGAAAAGGAGCCTTTCTGCCTGCTCTCAGAGATTGGGAGGGTTTTTGCTTGCTGTGATGGTGTCACTGGACTCACCAACAGGAGGAGGCCCCCATACCTGTGCTTAGTTTGTTCAATCCAGGTAGTTATGGGACTGTAGGCTTTCTTCAGCTCCTATATGGAGACAGCCTGCCTAGCGGGTGACCTGGGTCTGGCCTCCCTAAATTCCTAGGAATGTTTACAACACCAAATCGCTATTGCTTTCCCCTGTCCCAAGAGATGGAGCTGGGTTTCTGCCTGCTGCTCAGTCTCTTTGCATTTTACACAGTTGTGGAGGCAGGTTTGCAGCTGACCTGGTACAGGATTCAAGGGCGAGGTGTAGCTGTCACTTTGCCCGTGGCCATCACACAGGGGTCACACTGGCCCTGCAGAGATCCCTCTGCAGAAGGAGCCCAAGTCAGGAACAGGAATCACATTGGGAAGAGCTAGAACTGATGTTATTTAAATCACATTTCTAGAAGCCTGGCCTCTGTCATCTTTGAGGTGCCAGGTTTTCCAGAAGCACATTTGCTCCTTTGCCTTCTACAACCCCTTTCCCCTCCACTGGCACAGGCAGCAGGAGCTGCGCAGACTTCTAGACAGTGCAAATGCTCAGCGGGAGGGACTCGTGGCAGGCGCTTGGCTCTCGATTCCTGTCTCTTCAATGTGAAGTATTTACAGTGAGATGAACCAGATGCTTCCCAGGAAGGGTTTTGTCAGGTTCCAAGTCCTCAGATGCAGCTGCAGAAGAGGCTGATGGCCATTAAAGGGATCACAGCATTGGCCTCGGCTGCTACTTGGTGACCTCTTCTCACTGGTGCTGTGGGCACCACCAGTTGTGCTGTCTCATTGGCCGCAGCGGGATGCGGGCGGAGAGCACCCCTCTGCTGATGACAAGAGATTAATGATGTCTGGTCCTCAGGCTCTTTTTTTTCTTCTCCTTTGAAGCTCTTCCACTGCAGTGAGAGGGGGAGTGGGTGATGCGCTTGGCTTTTGTTGCTGCACACTTTCTCTTCTAGGACCATCTCTCTGCAGCAGAGGCACGTGTGTGACCACTGCATGGCTGCCTTTGCTCCCTCCATTCTCAGCATGGCCGTGTCTGTCTCATTTGCCCATCCACACTGTGGAGAGAGGGTGAGCTGATCCAGGCGAGGCAGACTCCTATCCACAGCCATGGGCATGCAGAGGCCAGCAGTCGAAGCATCATTGCTGAATGCTGCCCCTCAGCTGGTCACTGGTCAGGTTCCCAGTGTGCCTTCCACTTTTAAGATAAGGTCCAGGACCTTGGGCTGGGTGCTATTTGTTGCTCTTGGTGCTTATCAACTTTTGCTGCTGACAAGGTGACCTGCTGTGCAGCAGAGGATGGGAGGGAAGATCCCCCTGGCCCAGGCTGCATGCTAGCCTGTCCTCCCTAGAGCAACCCATGTGAGTGCATGCACATTGGACTCCCACTGTGCTGGGTGTTCCAGTCTCTGTCCTGGCTGGATGAGGGGTTCCTGGGTGTCATGGAGGCACTGACCTGGAAAGATAAACAGGGAGCACATGTTCGGTGCTTGTGAATTGCTGTTTGTGGTTTGCTTTGATAATTTTGGCCTTCATATAGAAGTAGTCACTTGTAGACAACTGGCAATTACCTTTGAGTCTGTGGGTATAATCCATTAATATCCCCTAATTTAATGCAACCATCCAAATCAAACATTCTTCTGTTTTTAAAAAAGCCTGCAGGTAATGGAAGCTTCAGAATGTTCATATGTGTAGTGTTACAGTAGGAGAGTCTAATTTCTGTGCTCCAAGACCTGGTAAAGTCCCAAGCTCATATTAATGCCACTTCAAGCTTCTAAGGGAGTATTTTGACTGTTTGCCATTGGCCCTGTTGCTTATGGAAAAGCAAGGAACTAAGTTGGTGCCTGCTAGCTTTTAATATATCTTTTTAGGGGAGGTCAAAACTTGGGCCAAAGAAAATGGGGGAGCCACCCCAGTGTCTGTGCTTAATGACATTAGCAGATATGTCTAGAGAACAGAAAACTACAGCTATGAAGTCTTACAGATATCCAGCCTGCCTAGTTTACTGTGGAAAATGGTGGTTCTGATGGGAAGACTTCCTGTGCATGCAAGTATTCCTGATTAATATGGTAAAGCTTAGGTTTTCCAAATGAGGAAACAGCTCTCTTCATTCCTAATTTGAATGATTTTATGCTGTGAGACCTGCAGAATATTGAGTATGGATTTCTTGTGTTATGTCAAAAAATGTGTCTATATTTCAGTGAAAATGTAAACCACTTTCATTAGCCCATGTGAGTTCCATTAATCTGTATTAAGAGAGTGTAAGAAATCTCATCAGCAAATTACCTTACAACTGGCAAATAGATACAAAAGGATCCTTAAATCTGTCTTTCTCATCTGGATGTCAGAATCCATAAAGGGCCTTCCACTGTGATCACTCTCATACAGACAGATCGAGCCTTAAATGACTTCGAAAAAGGTAGGCAAAGGAAATCAGTTTAACATGGGCTCAGGAGGTTTAAGCAGTGGCATTCTTCTCTCTGCTTTGAATTGCTCCTTTGTGTATTCAGTCCCTTAGTAATGTGTTATTGTTGTTTATTAGTTCTGAATCTTGGTTTCCTTAGCTATCTATAAACCTTGTCTGCTGCATCATGTTTTGATACTTTTTGGGTACTGCTGCATCACATTTCTGATAGATAAGAAATTTCTGAAGAATAGTATCATTCTGGTATGAGAGGGAGCAACACGGAGGATGTCACTTTTGTGTTTTTCCAGTCTTAACGTTCCCTGCAATGGCAAGAAGACATCACTGATAAATACAAATTTGATAACCTGGAGAAAGCCTTTTGCTGAGCAGTCTTGATTTCGGATTTGTACTAGTCTAAGGCATTCCATTTGCATACAAAAATCATCTCTCTTTTTCCCATCTGTTATATTATTGATTTCCATCTTTCAGGTAGCTATCTGCAGTGGTGCACACAAACATTCATAGTTTAATATTGTCATTTTGAGCTGATTTCCTATAGTCTATTGATCATAAACCATGAAAAATTTAGGATACATTTCGTCTTCTGTTAAAAGTTTATTACAAACTTTGGAAACCAATTGCAAGTGAGTTTTACACTAACGGGTACCTTTACGTTCTTTTTGATGCTCCATACTTTTATGACACTTGATAAATACCACTCTCTAGACCAGTAAATAGTAATTTTGAACTAGCTTAGACCTTGTTTGTGTTGTTTGGGTAACTGAGTGTGTGTAATCAGGCACACAGACATTCTGAGTCATAGCCTGCCAACTCAGATGACAATAGCTGAAAATGCTTCTTCCTGATGGCTGGCTGGATCTTGCTCAAGTGGAATCAGTAGGTAGATTTAGCACACTCCTCCTGGTTGGCAAGTACAATCACAGATGGTGTTAATTAGGGCCCTTCATGGCATCCTCGGCTGATGAATCAAATATTGACCTGCAGTCATCGGGACCACCTAAAGAAGGTAATGATACACTGGAAATAGATTGAGAGTATCACCTATGCTTTGAAATGTTTGCTGAGTCGTATCACTGCAAGGTAGTATGTGTTAGGTTCTCCACCAAAACTTGCCTGCTGTGTGCAGATGCAACTCCAAGTAATGCAAAACTGGAGTTAGAGCTCAAGCTAATACAGCAAAGACAAAGCCCAGCATGAATTCGAATAGATGTTTGTCTTAGTAGAAGGCACATACTCTAAAAAACATATTACCTGGCAATGATCAGTATGAGACAACCAAGTCAATACTGCTGAAGTCCAGCTTGCTTGTCTGTTCATCTGTGAAAACAGCCCTTTTCTATCTGTTGGTGAATAAAATAGCATGCTTCTCCTTAATCTAGAGTACAGGGCAGCAAAATGCATCAGCCTCACATTCTAGATGTGCAGTCCCTTTCACAGCTCTGAGGAGCTGCTTCATAAAAATTGGTTCTGGGTACCATTATATCTAGTCAGCAGTTTGGAAGGAGTTAACAGAATACTAACAAAATATATCAAGTTGAAATGCTGAATGTTCTGTATGAGGAAAGAGCAAAAGAGACATAAATAGGTTGGCTGGCTGAATATCTGGAGAAGCCTCATGGTAGTGATATCTATTAGACATTAGATACGACTTTCAGTAATCAGGGAAGCTGTCTCTTTTACGCTGTTGTCAATAACAGGAGTAGCTTTGGTCGTGGGTTACTCCACAGCAAAACTACTCATGGGATTTAAACCCAGACAGATCACCAGGAGCTGAGACTTCATTTTACTACATTGATGAATTGGTGAAGGCTTGTGATCCTGTGACCTTAAGGCCCAAAGTCATTGCCTTTCCATTTGGTACTTCTGGTGAGAACGGGAGGAAGACCTGCTGTCATACCTCTGTGATGCCGAAAAAGGCAGAAGACTTTATTTCATTATAGCAGTGCTGTAAACAGATGAGGAGCTTCAGAAAAACTTTTGTAAGAGACTAGTGTTTGAAGGATTAAACTCATTAAATGGGAGGGAAGGAGGTCTTTAGCTTGAGAACACAATTGAATAGCCCAGTATTAAAGCACTGAAGGATTACTGATCCCATACAGTGCTGACAGCATATTCTGTGTCTTTTTGTTCCTCCAGTAGGGAAGGACTGTTTCTTGATCAGAAACTCTTAAGTGTTTAAGTAGCAAGGGAAACTGAGGCTTGAAGTTACAGTTGCTGTTGCGTGATGTGGTGGGGGCTTAGTTCTGAAGGGACGACAGCCACACTCAGTGCTGGAGGGTAAGAATACTTTACACTTTCCCTTTGGGAATGGCGGAAGCCCAATTAAATGAGTCATTTTATATTTAGACTGAAAAAAGCACTTCAGAATTTACTCTGTGGAACAATCCAGCACTGGCAAGAGAATGCACATAATGACCTAATACTGTAAAGATTATCACTGTCTCCTGTAGATCTGTGAAATGTCTGACTTTTGTAGGGTTTGACCACCAAAGAAAACAACATGTGGAAAACAACATGAGGAAAGTTTTCTTCGTCTTGGTGTGGGTGTAATGTTCCCCTGTTTCTTTATAGCAATCCTAATCTAAGTGATCTGAGCATAAAGCCTTCACGTTTAGCTGGGGCAGGTTGCAAACTGCTGAGCCCTGCTAAACATCCTCCTAGCTGCAAAAGGCACAGGGTTCTTAAGCTTTTATTTGAATAGGCTGTAGCTATTATTAAAATAACCTTCAAGTGTTGACTCAAAATCCCTTCACACTTTGCTAAAATTGTCCTGAAATTTCTGTCATTCTCACTAATATGTTTCGTTTTCTGTTCCGCATCCTGCACTGCAGCACTGTGAGAATTCCTCCCTCTTCTGCCTGCTCTGTATGCAAAAAATGCTGGTGCCATTTTCCTAAAACAAATAAGTAAAGCGAAATTTTCCCTTTGATCATTTTCTCCATTCTTATTACGAAGTACCTTGCATTTAAAGCTGCCTCTTGTCTATTGTTGTTTAAATGACGAGTTCAGATCAGGTGCTTTAAAAGTTTGCAGGTACAAATGGAAATGTCTTTATAAAGTATTTATAATCATCTTTGTTTAAATTGTCTTCCCACGGAGGAGCAAGGTAAGTGAGGCACAGAGAACAGAGTCTTGCTAAAAAGCCAGTGTTTTTGTGAAAGGACACATTCTCATCAAGGACTGAGAAAGTCCCTTTCTCTTTTTGTCTCTTTTTTTTTTCCCCTTCAGCATATGAAATATTTACTTGTTAGGCAGTATCAGAAATACCCATTTTCCATAGTGCTGTACCAGCCCAACCCATCAATGTGTTGGTTAATTAAGTGTGACCTAAACCAACTTGACTTGAGCTCTGCATTAAATGCACAAAACCCATTTGAGCTGACCAGCAGCAGAAGTGGTACTCAGAGAAATTGAAAAGGATTTCTCCCAAATGCTTTCTACTTACTTACAGCACTCAAGTAATGGCTGAAGATTAGCATATGACATGACAGATTACATTAAGTCATGTCTTTCCAGTGCTTTATGACAGCGCTATCACATTAGCTTCTTAGCACTGGCACATCGAGGCATGCAAATGTTTTCAGACCCTCTTATTCAAATCTACAAGCTGACATGGCAGCCTTGATATGATTATTAGTCATTTGAGAGACTTTAATTCACGTCATCAGATAACAGGTTCTGCTAAAAGGTTAGAGAAACTGTCTGCTTTTAATGAAGCCCTCAAAAAAGACCCTCAAAAACCTCACTGCTCAGAGAGAGCCTGATTTGACTTTATTGAAAAGATCCCCCTAAGAATGAACTTGAGTTGAATAAGTAAGCAGGCATCTAGAGTGAAAAAACACTGACTCCATTTAAAAATTAGACTGAACTGGGTTGAAGTCCTATCTTTCCACCTCCCATTTTCTTTTTCTGGTTTTATCCTAGCTTTAAAGGCAAGGTGCTCGCTCTGGAAAATGTTTTCAGCATATGGCACTGAATAAAGAAGCAAGGAGAAAGGGCTGGTCTGATATCTTATTGGCAGACTTTCATTGTTACCCTGAGTGGAGGGTCACTGCAGCTTACCACGAGGGGTTAACTGATGGTGTCTTGTCACAAGGAGCTGTGCAGCACACTTACAAATTCTGTTTGCACTTGTTTAGTCTGCATCTATTAACATGGCTTCATATTCAGATACTGTTTTATGTTAAAGCATGGTGAATCTGCATTCCAGTGGAAATATGATGTAAATTAGTCACCCATGCATCAGTGGCAACTGGCACAGGCTTTGGTCTGTTGCAGATGAAGGAGGGATGAGTGAGGTGAGAGAAGATGGCCTTCCTGGGAAGTTAGAAAGGCAAGGAGGCCTTTCCTGTTATAAGGGATGCTTGTTGATAGAGCCGTGATTTCTCTTTGCAGAAGATGGTGCCGATCCCAGCCAGCATTGCGCCCCAGGCCAAAGATGTGTGTTACAAAGAGAAATGAATCTGAGTTCTTAAAATCCTTTTAACATCAGTATCACAGAGGCCTCTGTGTCAGTAGGGTCTAATGTCAATATGGTACAGCCCAGACTAGGCCAGACTTTGAGAAAGGTACCATTGTGTCTATGGCTGCAGCTTGTTGCAGGCTTTTTTTACCCTATCCATTTTCCTTGCCTAAGGAGGAGGCTGGATCTTGCTTGTAGGCTTTGTAAAGCATCTAGTTTAGAGACCGCTTTGCTTATGCATCAGACTTCCTCTAGAGCCTTGCTTTGTTTGCCCCTCGGCAATATGCTGACTTGGAAAGTGGTAGAGAAAAGAACTTGGGTTCACAGGCATAGTGTATTTAAGCTGATTGCTGCAGTTAACTTCTGGTTTTGTCCCATGTCTTTGAGAAACCACTTCAGATTCCTTAGTACAGGACTCATACTTTGGTTATCAAGATGTGCATAGCCTGAGTTTGAGACAAGCAATTGACTGCAGCCGATTCACCTCAGTGTAAAAGACCTGCTTTGTGTCACCTTTCAGTGTCACCTCTGTAGCACATGTGCTGCAGTAACTCTGGTTTTGTTCCTTCTGAGTGTAAACCTGCCAGCTCCAAAGCAGCTATGTCCTCTCTACCATCTCACTGAATCCTCCCATCTTCATTTGCCTTTGCACTCCTGCAGCTTTGGTCTCAGTGGCCCTTTCGGATCTAACCAACCTGCTGTTTTTTGCATGTCTTCCAGCTCTTTTTTTAGCCTGAGCAAAATTAACTGCTATAAATACTACCAGTATCCTAGTATAATATACTGCCAGTATACTAATACTGATCTGGATGTACTTCATCCCATTTGCTAGGGGTAAATTGACAGGATAAGCAACAAGGCAGTAGAGCTCCTGTCTGGTTACTGCTCCTACTGCTATCCTCTTTCTAAAGATCTCTTCTTTCTTTAACCACATCTCTTCATCACAAGGCTCTTCTTTGCCAGCATGGACCAACCTTCTTTAGTGTCTGCTTCACTGATTCCCCATCTCCTCTCACATCCATCTTAAAGTGCATCTTTCAGCCTTGCTTATACTTGTTAATTTCTCTCTCTCATTGGATTTATAATCAAGTCCATTAATAGATTTATTATACAGTGCCTTTGTGGCTGTGTTATGTAATTTAAACTGTTGCTTTATATAACTGTACAGTGTTTCGTGCCACAGTATGTGTAAAGGCTACTGTACAACGTGATTACTGTGCTGTATTCTAACCAGACTTTTTGTGGTGTTTTTTCTGAAATGGTAACAGACCCTTCTATTCTGTTATGTCATTGCTCATGGATTAATTTGCAAGACTAAACAGAAATATTTAGCCTTCAGTCTTGCAAGTTTCCATGTGAGTTCTCCCACTGAGATTGAAAATAATTTGGCCTGTTTATGGGACACTTTGGTTACTGGCAATATGGGCAGCTGAAAACAGAGGGGTTTAGAGCAGCTCTCTCAGGTGCACCACTGAAGCTTCCTATCTGTGGCAAGAATACAGAGATACAAAATTACAGTAAAAGGCAGGACATAACCATAGCAATAGTTTTTCCTCATCACAGAATAGATGTATGGGCACTCTAACCATAGGTTATCCTTGAAGTTGTAAACAGGATTAGGTAAAACAAATTAACAGAAAGGTCAGTATCCATATACATGTATCTCTGTCAATAGTATGGATAAGGAAAGGTAAAAATATATAATTGCTCTAAGTCCTCAAAGCATAGGGCAGATCACTCCCCAGAGTGATCCTCATGGGATTCGGCATAAACTAGCCTGGCTGAAGGCTGTTTCTTTCAAGTCATCCATCATTTCAGTATGGCTGAGTACTTGCTGTGAGAAGGAAGTTCTATACATCTTTCTCCTGCAGCTCTACTGGCAGCAGAAACCTTAAGCAATCTGTTACTGCACTGGGTGTGGAGATCCCATCCTTTGGATCCAGAGCCAGCATCCCTCTGTTGGTGGATGTGTTAGTGCTGGCGCAAGCCTCGGGTCCTCAGTCTGTGCAGTCTGGCCTAATCCCAAACTCAGAATGGCTCCATCCTCATTTATGGGTTGATTTCAGTAGCAGAGGGAAATAACAGTGAATGGCTTCCAAACTGGGGCTTCCATTTGCTGTCCCTTCAGCTCCAGTCCCAGGGAGGGTTCAGCATAGCTCCTGATCACATTGCATGTCGGACCTGCTTACGTCTCTTCTGTAGATGTATTCCTGATCCTCATTTGCCTTTTCTGAAGCACACCAAATAGAAGACTGGGATTAGAGAAATACGTATTATTTCAGAAGCCCTGCTGAGTCTCTGCAATTTAGCAGATAGTTCTGTACTTGCAGTTATTTCCATTTTAGTAGTTTAATACAAGCTGGAAAATCCATACTGCTTTGCTCCCCTCTGCCTATTTCTTCTGCAAGGAATACTTGTTAATCAATAAAGAATCTATCCCCTCCTTTTCATTACTTCTAACCTCCTGCCGTACTCATATTCTCTTATACACAGGTTATGAACAATTCCACTGTCTCAAAATTATTGTAAATGTAATTTAGGTTGGAATGCTGGAGAGTGACAAATGCCGGTGAGTTGAGAGGCTTTGTTCACCAGAGGCTGCAATCTCTTGCGACAGCTAACTATGGCTCTAATCTTCATTTACACTCTCCCAGCCCTGTAACAGATTGCATTTCCTCACCCTTTCTCTCTGTCTGTGTTATTAATTCTTCACCTTTAAAAAGATTAATACCTTTCAAGAAATGGACTTGTGTGCTGATTCAACTATTCTGAGTGCTAATATATGAAGCCCACAGCACTGAGAACAGCAGTTTGATATCCACCACCTGATGGACCTTGATGTACAGCCACTGTTATCTCAAGTTTTCATGGCTTGTGAGGCTTAACACTTACTGTACTTGTGTACAAAGGTGCTGTGAGTGGGAATGAAGCAATTGCTTTAGGAGTTAAAAGAACTACGGGGTAGTTTTAGATTAATCCTGCCTGCTAGTCCTACATTTCAATGTTGAAGGGCTGACCTCAGCACCTGGATTTCTTGTCAACAAAAAAACTTTCAGTGACCTACATGGGGATCAACACAAATATAAGCTGTGATAACAGGGAATGTCTGAGCTAAGTGGCGGAAATAGCAGGAATCACTTGAATTTGGCCTGTATCGGAACAGATGATGATGTTGACTTTACAAGGTATCGGCTCTTTCTCGTTCCATTATGCTGTTGCTGATACAAAAGTATTTCAGGTTGTCTCCCGCTAAAGTCTTCTAAGTATGAATTTGATGAAGATCCACATCTTTAAAAGCTGGCATTCAAATATCCTTGAGAAATCAAGCAGTCGTGCAAGTAATGATTCTCATTATTACTGGTACCTAAACTCGTACAAAGTAATGTTATTGTAAAAGCCCAACTTTGTGCTGTTATTGCACCCATTTTCATGCCTTGACTGTTCTTGTCTGCTTCAAACTTTTTAGTTTCTAATCATTTAATACTAGAAGTTTAAGGACTTACACAACTACAATTTGAAACTAGCAGCTGGCATGGCAGGAAATGGCTCGCTAGCACAGGGCAGTACCAGGAGCATTTTAAGGGAATACAAAGAGAGCCCAACCTAATGCAGCTTCTGAGAAGTTATTTTTTCTCCTTCAGCATCTCTTCACCATCCTGGACTGTCTTACGCATGCATCTTTGTCTCATTTTAGTCTATCTTCATGCGTTAATTCTGAGGCCTTGTGTGAATTAGGACAGATGACTTCCAACTCCGTCCTGTCAGATATGAACAGATGTACGTTAAGTAGCTGACCTTAATACAACGTGTATTTCTGTACCATGCTATGTAAAGTTATTTGAGCTTTAAACAAGCTTCCTTGAGCATATCGGACTCACTGAGTGCAGAGCAAGAGTGGGTTATAGAATTCTGACACTGAGCTGCCTCAGGTACCCCAAGAAACTCTGCATTCTGAACTACAAACATGCTGCATACTTGAGATTGCATCAGACTTACATTAAACATAGCTTAGCTAGTGGCTGTGATGCCTCAACTGATCTTTAACTGTCTCTTTAAAGCATGTATTTAAATCCCAGGCTGCGTATGACTGAATTTGATTTAGCACTTGGTCTTAAACCACAGTTCAGGTTTAAAGTGAGTCAGTAATTGGGTTTCCCTCATGGTGACAGAGGATCTCACAATGGAGTTGCTTTGACAAATATTGTGGGCATTATATTTCTATAGCGTGAAACCTTACCCTGTTGTCACTGAAGTCAAGGGTATCCATTGATTTTACTGAAGAGTGGAAGCAGCCCCACCGCCAACAGGGCTTTAAGACACAGCTTAGTAGAAATAATTCCTTGGGCAGGTGGCATTGTCCAAAATACTCTTGGCAAAAGGAGCTGATTTAGAAAGCAGCTGGATGCTTTTTCTTGGTAATGTAGTATGACATATTTGATAAATGGGTGTGCTATTAGATGAAGCTTATATGACCCGGAGTTGAAATTAGCTATAGACCTTAGAAATAAACCAATACTGATACATCCCTAGGGAGAAAATATTGCCATATTAACAGTTGGCATTCATCTGTTGCATTTTTATGAATATATCAGTGCATGCATATACGCCCATACAGTGTGTGTAATCACACACAGGTATGTGCTATACTTCTACTCTGCTGGGAAGTTATCATCTTAAGGTCAGTAGAGGGGGTACTTACCTTTACAAGGCACTTGTCCATGCCTCTGTACTTTACATCTTCTAGTATCTCTTGAAAGCTCTTCAACACGCTGCCTTACCATGCTGCCTGTGTAGTAAAGATTTCAGAAGAAATGACTGTGTTGGTAGGAGCTGCCTTCTGTTCTACAATTCCTTGTATAGAAACAGTGCAAAGTTTATCTGAGGCAGTCAGATCTGTTTTATAGGATTTACCATCCTTTGCTGTTGCTTGATGTACCTATGAAGCCTGCGTACACAAAGGGCTCTTGGTAATGGTCTTCCTGCAGTTGCAAGGG
Source organism: Micropsitta finschii (assembly GCA_034783455.1). Classification (NCBI taxonomy): domain Eukaryota; kingdom Metazoa; phylum Chordata; class Aves; order Psittaciformes; family Psittacidae; genus Micropsitta; species Micropsitta finschii. The sequence continues at coordinate 3,079 of JAVHNF010022117.1, read as the reverse complement.
AGCCTGAGCAGCGTTGCTGGCAATGAGAGTGCCTGGGTGTCACCATCACTGCATGTGCTATGGCTGAGCATGTTTAATGGCACCTCACAGCCACCTGATCTTCTATGAGATAAACTGAAAATACTTTTAAACCCTTCCTGCATTGTTTGGGCTTTTTTTGTTTGTGTAACAGAAGTCACTTTGTTGCTCTGCCATTTCTTATTTCCTTTATTAAGCCTTCTCTTGGGATCTTTATGTAATAGCATAAACGTCCCATTCCCTTCCAGGCACAATGTATTGGTGAAATAGTATGGAGACACCTACTGTAACCCGTGGGAGGGGAACAAAACCATGCTTAGAGAGAGTCCTAAACGAACCTGTACAACAGTGGTGATAACAGAACCTGAACAGCATCCTGGTGCACCTCTCAAATAGTCGGAATGATCCAAAGAAGACATGGGTCACTGTTCACTTACTTAAGACAGAAGGTGCCTCGCACAACCTTCACCTATAGATTATTCCCATGTTTGTAGGCCAGGGAAGACAGGTATTAGAGAGACAGACTCACAGGGAACTAGCAAAGAGCAGTAACCTGGGCTGTAAAAAGAGTGCTGTAGAAGAGAGGGAGCAGGACTTGCTGCTGGGACAGGCTGAAATAACCAAAATACCACCAAACATGGCTTAGAGGCCGCAGCAGAAGAAACCCCTTTCTTCTCATTTTAGCAATTCCCAAGTGTTTAGTAGTAGTAGTTCATTCACTTCATGATAAAAATCAGGAGATTGGAGGTAGCACATTTTACAAGGCTTGTTAAAACTTGACAAAAAAAAGAGTTGGCCTCTAGCGCAGCATGTTGCCAGCTGAAAGAAACAAGCATGAGAGGAAGACGGGAATTAGAGCTCCTTGGAGAGGAGAATCTCAAGGGGGTTGCAGATACCAGGTCTCAGTTGAGAAGGACCAAAGACAGATTCTGTGATAGCTACAAACCAGATGCTTTGGGACAGTGAAAGTCTGAAGGGCATGCTGATGCCTGCAAAGGCTGGCTAGAGGATACAGCCAGTGTAACTGATAGTAAATATCTGCTGAGATAGAATGTATGGAACAAATCAGATAAAAACCATATTTAACATGGTCTGTGTAACAGTTAACATGTTTCAATGCCTGTTTTTTTTAACCACAGACCTTAAACTGAGCTGGTCGGTGTTGGTGTTTGTCATTTTTTGCATGGCTGTTAGAAGTTTGCCTTGGCACCCTCTAAATTGTAGCTGGATTCTGGATAAACAAAATGCTTCTGTTTCTAAGCCTGCTAAACCCTTTAACTTCATAAACATTAGCATCCATCTTCTGCCCCCGCTAGTCTGTTTGCATGTGTGTAACCACCACACACTCAACAGAATAGACTACCTCAAAAGCGATTCAGCGCAGTAATTGTGCCTCCAGGCACAGAGCTGGGCATTCCCCTCAGAAACATGAACAACGTGAGCAAGTGAGCTGGTGTGTATCACATACAATCAATCCTCTCCAGGAGGCTTAATGCACTTAGAGCAAAATGTCACTTTGTTGCAACTCAGTGTATGTTCAGGACAGTAACTGAGCAATGGTTTTCAGAGGCCCTCTAACTTATTTGCTGGGAAAACTAACAAAATGACATTTCCATATATGCAAATGAAACAATTTTGAAGTTTTTTAAAAGCTATAAATTATTCAACCCATTCCAGTCATGTGTGCAATTATGTGAGTGATGTATGATATATATGAGAAACTTAGCTGTAACAGTGCTGCTAGGTTTTCGTAAGAAGGCTTCTTTAGAGTGCTCATTTGAGACTGAAGGCAAACCTCTGGGATAACAAATGCATTAAGTTTCTATAAGGTAGTTCTATAGGAATTCCGTCCATTCAGAGCACACGGTATATAGCATAATGCTCAAGCTTGGCTTAAGGCTCCGTACGATTTACAAAACATAAAGTTTGACCATAAATGTTACGATAGTTTTGTAGTTCTGTTTTTGTAGGAACATTAACTTGCCAATCTGTTCTATACATGCATCTGTACCCATAGGTGTGGCTCACTTGCACATATAGAGCTGATTTCATATATATTTACAAGTTTCTTATGAGGTGTTTTTATTCAGTAGGTGTCAAAGGTTGTTACGAAGGAAGTTTGGTACGATCATTGTCTCTACTTTGCAGCTGGGGAACTGAAACTAGGGAGGGCTTTGCTGATTTGCTGAAGACCTAAAAGTAGTTCTCAACTCTTGGGTGGTGGTTTTCTGCAAAGCTTTTTGAAGGTATATGGCAAACCATATCTGCTGAACATTTGTGCTCTGGTCTCCCCAGAACTCCTTCTAAAGGATGCTATTACCCCACAAAACTCCTATCTACATAGGAACAGATCTGTAATGTGTTAGCTGGGTTGATGTTACGGTGTTGAAGTTCAGTTGGAGGTTTTGTAACTGAAGTTTAGGGGTGGAAGGCAAACTCCTGTTTTCCACCTGAAGGTGTTTTTATATCAGTTCACAGCTGAGGAGAGGTGACTGGCAATGATAAAATAATACAAAATGTAAGTATTTATATATTCCAGACTTGCTATAAATCTTACAGAAAATGAAACCCCTGCACTGTGGTTTCCTTACTTGCTGAACAGTATGTATACATCTAGACCAGAAGTGTGTATATGTATGCATACAGGTGTGTATAAAAGACACATGTGCCTCCATGCACATACTTTGTATTGTATGATACGTCCTTTCCTTTCTCTCCTTGTAGCAAATCCACATTTTCACCTTCTTTTCTTGGGCTTCAGTTTTAAAGCAGCCTCTGTGGCCATGGGTTTTGCTTTTACAACGCTTTCCACAGTGCCAACTGCAGTTAAGTGTTTATTTGAAAAGCTTAATTGAGACTAGCAACAAAAATCCTCCTCATTGCTCTTCAGAAATAACTCTTACTATCACTTTTTACTACTTCAGTGTGATGAGTATGGAACTGTTGAACCTGCAGCATCTGTGGGGTAAGATTAAAAACCTGCGGAGCTAATACTTTCTTCAGAGAGAGACAGATGAATACTGTTAAGCTGCTAGGACATCCTTTCCCTGCCTCTCTCCCT
>JAVHNF010022107.1:0-14187 GCA_034783455.1 Micropsitta finschii | reverse complement strand
GGCCGAAAGTCAAAACATAGTGCTGCACCAGCTACTAAGAACAAAAAATGACTGCTACTGCTGAACCCAGGACAATTACTTTTATTGATCTGACAAAGTAATAAAGTCTGCAGAAGATTTTTTCTTCATAATTGCATACTGCATCTTTCTTAAGGTTCCATAATCCTCTAAATAAAGACTTTTGTTTTCCTTGTAAAATTACTTCTATTAGCATACAATCAGTTGATCTAATCTTAAATAGCATATGGAGTCATTTCTCAGGTAATGCTTGCTTCAACCTGTGTAATGCAGTATAATCCCATTTGACAGATTCAGTGCCTTACAGAAGTCTGTAGCATTCAGATGCAGGTGCTTTTTGTGTGTAAGACAGGGAGGAGTGTCTCAAAGTAGCACCTCTGCTGAAACAGACTGCCTTTACCATTAGATTTCTTATGGACTCTCAATTGCCTATCACCGTTAGGATGAATTAAATGCTGAGAGGATGCCTGTGAAATTGTCTCAGGGTCAGCCTTCTGTTCTGTGGAGCATCCACTGATCCCTGATCTTCAGTAAGGAAAAGCTACAAATGCTCTTTCTACAATAGCACAGTTAAACTGAAAAGCTGGGAAAGGTGATTTTTAATTCCATTTTCCTAAATAAGGATTTTGCATGCATGCAAGAGATTATTATCAACTTGTTTGTGCTCCTTGACTAGCTTGGGATTGAAAGCTATTTAATTTTCAAAAGAACAAGGCAGAATGAAGCAGAAATCTTGAGACTCTGTATGTATCTCCTTCTGGATGAAGGATTAAGTAAAAAAAATCGTTATCCCATATTCAGTAGTCCACTGTACATGATGATTTTTTTCTAAAATAATGAATAATAATGAAATGCCCTTTGGAAGTATCATCACCAGCTATAGAAAAGACTAGACAAGTAGGTGCCTATTCTTCAGATGACTACTATTATGTTAAATGGATTAATACAATTTTTCGCCAGCTATCTCCTTCAGTTGCTTATGGCTCCATAAATCTGGCACCCATTGACAAGGAAAATATGGGCAAACTCAAGACATAGGATTTGTTTCTAGATAATCTATCCTGATTTGGAGGCACCACTATTCCCAGCATCATTACAAGTCATCTGAAATGTTGATGTTCACAAACAGCTCATTGCAAACTAGATCTGAAATATGTACTATGTATATTTTCTTGTACAGGTTTTGATTACAAAGTCGTGATATTAGCTAGGAAGCAGACCACGAAAGCATTCACATTTTCTTAAAAGTGATTGCTAGAAATACCAGTTTCAGCCTTTTACAGCCTGGCATCTAATCCTTCCCTCATTTTTTGCCTGTTCATTCTGGGTGATCTACCCTCAGGATACCCTCAGTAGTCAAAGATATTAAGGATATTGGATATCAAGTGGATATGAATTGATAGAAAACTACTATAGGAATAAAACTGAGCATGATTACTGGCACTATGGTAGATACCAGAAGACATTCACTGTCTTGAATACATTTTCTATTGATGTGCAGAAAATTAGGCATGCAAGTCATTTAAGCCACTGTTAATAGAATTTGTGTAACTAATTAATTGTTCAGGATGCATGCTATGGAAAATTGACTTAATTGTGCCATGGATTTCCATGTTGGTCAGGTGTTTGAGTGACACTGAGGGTAACACTGTTTTTTCACATATCAGTCTGCTATCATCAGAATGACAGACTGTACAGAAATTTGCCAGAGCAATAATTGCCTTTGCAGAGTAATTGCTTACTTGGAAGGAAGTATTTTATAGCCATAGCCACTATATAACAGAACATCCAGAATCAAGAAGTTTAACTCCAAGCAACTGCTTTCTCCAGAATACTATCCAGGAATAAGGACAGTGTGTTTGGGGGGACAGAAAGAAGCAATTCTTTGTGTTGTATATGATGTTGTAGCTTGTTTCATTTTTATACTTGATACTTGAAACAAGGTGCTGAACCTCCTCTGTTGATGCAAATGGATAAGCAGAGGCTGGAGAGGTTAGTTTAGTTATTCAACTTGTTGCCCAGCTGTCATTTCACTTGCCAGAATACCTATGGCTTTCTGCGATATGAAATTATTGATAGATGTTTGATACGAAAAATCTCATGACAAGTGTTATTAATGCTTTTTAGGATAAAATGTAGTTTCCATCCACTCCAGCTTGGTGCCCTACAGCATGTCTTATTGCCCTCCTGCTAGTAATGACCACTGTCTTTAGTTCAGGAAGGGCTTTGGTCCACAGCCAGTTATGTTGGTTGGTGCTTTTTGGTTGACCTCCATGAAGGCTGGACATCACCACAGTGCAGTCATCGTGTGCTTCTGGCATTGTTGTCATAAGGAAGTCCCCAACCTAGCTAGCATTGGGAAGCATAATTACTGCTGAATTGTGTAAGGCAAGGAGATAGGTACCAGGCACGGGAGCACACTGAATAATGAAGTCAGCCTGCTTGTCTTTGCTGGGAAGGTTTTCTGCTGGTGCTAGTGACTTACTCAGATAATCAAAAGTGCTTTTTAAATTTCTTGTAATGAATCATAATAATCTCATTCCATAATTAAAACCACTCAAGAAATGCACTCATTTTCCCTTTCTCTGAAGGAAATATCTGTGTCAGGACTTCAAAGTGTGAGAATCCTCATTAAAGAATTACTCTGTGTGTGCAGGTCCTCATTTAATTATGTCTAACAGAACTCCAGCTCTGATACCGAAATAGATAAATACTTCAGAAATAGAAGATGAAGCAGTGCATGCTACTGAATCATCTAGAATGCAAGAGATCACATTTCTGGGAATAAAAGGAGACATTTTTTGTGCAGCACTGACAAAAATTGTCTGTAACTGAATTTTTTGACCTCTCCTTCCCGGAACATCTTCCTCATGGAAGTACAGACACCTTAGCTACTTGATAAGTTATTTTTTTGTCAGTGTATTTCCATTAAATGAACACAAGAAAGCAGTGATAAACCAGAGATTGAGTGCAATATTTGAAGCTAGTTTGGTTCTCCTAAATGGGCTGGCAGTTTTGCTGTGGGAGGAAATGCTTACAAATTGATCAAAGAATGTGAAAACCAGTTTGAAATCTCTTTACTTTTCCTTTTCTTCTTTTTCCTTGGTGCTTTTTGTTGTTGTGGTTTTTTTGGTTTTTTTTAGGGGAAGGTTGTTAATGAAGCTCCCATTCCAATCTACCACGACATTTGCAGTGCTTGGATTAGAAACAAATGAGAGGAAATAAGTGTGCGTAGGCTTTTTCCTTAGCTGTAAGTAGCCACCTTGCCCAGTTGGTGTGTGCATGCGTCAGCAAGGGCATCACATGCTGGGGCTGTTTCACAAATGACTTAGACACAGAAATAGCAGGCAGGTCAGTGAAGGACTTCACCAGCGGCAGATCACTTAATCAGACTTTACAAGTCGGCTGCTGAACCAATCCCCCCCCTGCCGCCCCAGCAGTGCCTGCCTCCACAGATGCAGTCTTAGGGCAGATTTATCCAAGAATTGAGCAACCCAGCCAACACATAACAAAGGTTATCGGTGTGGAGGAGAACCCTTGTAGATTGCAAGGCTTTGGACTTTGCGCAGCTGTGGTGTGCATGCCTTTCCATCATTCCTTTCTACTCTTTAGTTTTGTGCATTGGTTTTATTTTTTCCCATGCAATAAAGAAGTAGTTCAAGGTATTCCTCAGAACTGACTAATCAGAAAGAGACATGTGTCTTGTTTACTTCATTGGAGAAGCTCATTACACTAGGAAATATAATGGGAAAATAGACTGGATCACATCCACAGGGTTATCCATAGTTTGAAAGTGACCTACCAGAGGCTTAAAATGTCTTGTTCTTTTAAGATACAGTTGAAAAACAGACAGACGGAATGTGTGTGCTAGAATTTTGCACTTATAAAAGTAATGTCACAATGTACAGTCATGCCTTAGCTGATTGGTGTGACATTCAATTTGGTGGACTTATATATAGCTGTAGTGGTATGAAGGTATCCACATGCATTTGAAAATGGTCTGTGTACAATAACACCAAGAAAATTGGCAATGCTCTTATCTTGGCCAGGCCAATAAGATGTAATATGTACAACAAAAGGAACAATTGGATTCACATGGATTCAGAAATCTGTTTGCAGTGACTTATTATTTTATGCAATATTGTTCTATTATCCACATTACTTTTCAGTCATATAATTTGTCTTTTTTTGCATAGTAAAATGCATTTAATTTCTGGATGAGCTCCCACTTTTGTCATGTCTGCTCTCCTAGCTAACACTGGGAGCTGGAGACTTCAGAACTTTTAGTCTTTGTGTTTGTAGCTACCCACTAAAGAGACAGGCGTTGTGTCAGAGGCTCAATATGTTCATATCTGGGGCTATCACAAACTGAAATCCACTATGTGCCAGAACACAGAGGGACAAATAATGCCCAGTGATGAATGGGCTGCATCCAGATCTCCTGCAGTGTGAGGAGTTGTTCCACAGCAAAACCTTTTCATCACATCTCTTGGTTTTCTGCTTGGTAAATCAGAAATAATTCCTCTGCCGTACACTTTGAAGAGACAATCAGACAAATCAAGTGTAATTTCTTAGGTTCTGAACCAGAATGAAATGCATAAAGAAAACAATTCCTTTCTGAACAAAAAAGAAAAACAAGCAAATGAATGAAAGCAGAAATATTGCATTGCTTTTTTATTATCTCAAAGTAGTGGAATACTGGTGATGTATCATTATCAAATGTATTTAAATATACATTGTTATAATTTGATACATTTTATAATTTATGTATACTTTATCACTATACGCAATTTGATTCCATTTTTATAGAATCAGAAAGTTCATGTAAAATAATTGGGCTTGGATGGATTTGGAATTAATCAGTTTTACTTCATCCACATATTTTTGTCGATTTAAGGATAAAAAATTAGGAATGATGCACAACAGCCAACATTTTATTTGCATTTGACATAAACCTGCAAATTCATTAGTGAAAATGAGTTTTTTAAAAAAGGCTGTGCATAGATATGTTTAGTCATTCAGTTAAGGAGGAGAAGCAATGTCTCATGACAGATGCCTCAATGCAGCTTAGCCCCTACTTTGAGGCCATATGATGTTAAGGAGTGTTTGTCATGGGTGCTTGTCCTTGATTATTGCATCTATACTAGTAAAATCCCTAGTAGATATGCAATTTAGTCTCCTGAAGAGTGCTTTCATCTGTGTAAATTGATTCTGTATGATTCCGTGCAACTAATTGTATGACTTGGAAGCACTTCTAAAGTGCATGGGAGCACTCGTACAGGCTGAACAGTGAACTTCAGCTAAGAATATTTGGACCATATACTTTGCAATCTCTCTCTCACACAAGTCAATAAAATTAATCTGGGCAGTTTGCTATGGACTGTTTCGAAGTCTTCAAGTTGTCAGCCAATCTTAAATGCCAGCTTCTTCCAAAATACCAAAGCAAGGCATATCACAGTAAAAATAGCATACTAAATTTTTATTAATGAGGGCATCTGTCAACTCTTTCTTGTCCCTCATTAAAATGTCCTGATCTGAAGCAGCCATAAAAGAAGTCAGAAGGATGCTAAGTTATACAAATATTATGGGAGCTAGGATGAAGGAATCAGTTATGGCTTCCCCAGGAGTCCTGTTCATGCAGTAGGGCACTGGATCACTACTCTGGATGCAGCAGTCACAGTTTGTTTCCAACTAGCTTTCCATTCAGGACCAGCTTTTCATGGAGGATGATGATGCCTTGCACACAGGTATTGTGAGACTGGAAGCAGTTATAGGTCTCACTCCTGTGGGTGTCTGCCTGCAGGGGATGAGGGTAGAGAGAAGACATGTGCTAGATCTGCTTTCCGCGGTGCAGAGCCTAACCATTACTTCAGTCACAAGGTATCAACAACCCCTGAGTTAATACAGTGAAATGACACTGAAGTGTAAAATACGAAGCCTCTTGTCAGCCAGTGCAGCTTTGCTTTTTTCTCATCATCAGACTTCTTGACAAATGGATTTACTAACAAACATTTACTGAGTGGTCTTAAACCAGTATTGGAGAGCATCATCAATCAGATAATGAAGTTCGTGTATGAGCTTTTCTCACTGTGAACACAATTCTGTATTATGCACATCCAGCCAAAGACCAGCAATCTATCATGTGGCCTCTTTATTCAGGAAAAGTGATTCACATGCAGAAGACCTAACCCTTGCAATGAACTGCTTCAGATTAGCCTCTGCTATGAAGTTATTTTGCAAACCTCTCTAACAATTACTTCAAATAGTGAAAAGAGTTGAAAAATTAACAATCTGTTCAGGAAGGAAAAGAGTTACATTTCTGAAGTACATTTTTGTGTGCATGTACATAGCATGCTAGTGCTGTCTGCAAACAAAAGGCTACAAATTTTGTGCATCACAGCTCATTTCAGTTTCTTCTATTAATTATTATTCAACAATTTCTTCATTAAGGGATATGGGCTTAGAATTTCACACTTAGTTAAATACCACTTAACCCCCTGACACAATCTGCATGTAACCCATTAAATGAAATTTTTGCTAATACTACCCCAGCTAAGCAGTTGCCATTACCATTCAATGTCATTAAGCTAAACAGGTTTTCTGGGATGTACCCTAATAAGGCACCATCCTGATTACGCACATCCTGATTAAGAGAAGTATGTGCTATTACACTTACTTGTTTGTCCTGGGAGGAAAGGACCGTATATTTTAGAATGTGTCGGACCTTACTTAATGTTAAATGCAAGGCATTCTTGGATCTGATGAAACTTTGCTTCATGGCAGCCCTTATTTTGTGTCTTCATTATGTGAAATTGTTGCTGGAATTACTCCCTAAACCCAATGTACTTTGCTTCATTTTGAGTTTTGCCTCCAGCTGAGCAAGTGGAATGGTCCTTCTGGATGGAAACTATATTCTTAATGACATTTTAAAATTTTACCCACACCATCAACCAATTAATTATGAGCTAAAATACTGTTACTTGGTTGTAACTGGTTAGGAGACTTAATTTCCTCATTGTTAATGGACTAGTCAATAGGAATGATGCTGTCCAATTGAAGTTTATAATGCCTCTCCTATCTTTCCAGTCCAGAATTAGTGTCAGTATTTATGTTTAATAGTGTTTGTGGTATGTAGCAAAGCAATAACTTCTAAATTGCACTTCACAAATTAAACTATGAAATGAAAAGCAGTGCACTTATCTTTTCAGGCTGGATATCTGTTCTTTTCCTATTCTGAGATGACAGAATGACCCCTAAGGAAACACCTGAAGTAGGTGTATGAACGCAGCACACTCAGTTATCTCAGTGCAGATTTTATTTGGTAAGAAGCCGATCACAAGCACCCTACCCTGAGCAGCTCACAGCTTACACAGGTGGAGAAATGGGTGCAGATAACTGTCATCCTGTTAAAAAGTGCAAAAGTCCTCAGAAATAACTGGAATTTGCTTCAGTACCCACAGGCAGGTAGATGGCACAACTTGCTCCCCTCCATGGCAGGTTCTTCCAAAGCTCTGTCCTTTGAGTGCTTCTGTGGCATAAACCCCAGCCTTGTCTCATACAACTTCCCCAGCATCATAAAGCAGGGGAATGCTGTGGTTCAAGTCATTTTTACAAGGCTTTATCACTGTGTGCACAGCTTGGCTGCAAATTGCCTGTTTCAAGGAAGTCATGAAATAAAAAGTGGCTGTACTGAGAGTGCTGAACGCCAGAGCTGACTTTGCCTCTGTGCCTTAGAGCCATGTGTGCTTGGGAGCGTGATATACAGCATGTTTCCCAAACTTAAACCTATTTTGGCATGCACATGCATGACCACCTGAGTTAGCAGAGGTTCACCCCCATCAGCACAGGGGAGTGAAGACATCTGCAGCTGCTGCTTCGCATAGCTGTTCTTGGTCCTCTGCTCTGCAATTACTGACACTTGAACTTCTGCCAGCAATTAAAGGTCATTAGTGGTTCCCTGGTCAGTGGGAATACTTGAAGCCAGTAATTGCTGCAGGTTTTTAGTCCTGCTGCAGAAACAGAACAGGCTGAGGAGACACTGAATGTGTAGCAAGAGGCCTGATGGTGTCTGGTCTGATTGCTGGTTGGTGTTGAAAGTCCCATTTCTCTGACCCTCTTTCCTGCTCCTGGCCATACAGCCCTGCTTTTTCTGTTACAGCTCTCATCAGAGCCAATTCGACTACCCATACCCAGCCTGGAAGAAAAATGATAATTTTATTTTAACCCATTATTCTAGTTTCCCCTAAAAATAATGAATTAAATCAGCTTACAGTGGGGTGAAGTGAGCACTAGGAATCGTAAAGAGAAGCAGCAGAAGCTTGCAATCAAGAGCAGAAGAGGTGGGAAAAGAGTTCATTAGGACTCCATTTATGTGATAGCCAGCTGTTAGATCAGATGCTCTGACATGTATCTGTCTGGGGAACTGCGGAAATACAGATTGACAGTATCTATCTCCTTCCCTTGGAAAGCACTCTCATTCAGAAATGGAGCTGGAGAGTAGTTATCCCCTGATGCAAGGATAGGTTGATTTTAATGCTTTGAAAAAAACTACCAGTTGTTTTGGAAAGAGTGAATGAGAGCAGTGTTCCGTCCTTTGTCCTAGGCGAGCCATTGACTCCTGCTTTGCAGAAACATTTGATAATTCAGTATGGCTTACAAAAATCACTGGCTCATCTTTGGTAACTCTCCTCCAAAATGGCACATTGCCTGGTCATTAATTTTCTTGTGGTGGCTAACTTTTTTCAGCTTCTAATTAACACAGTCATTTAATTGGTGAATTTTGTCCTAATCAACACATGCCAACTGAAAAGGGCCTGTTCCTGTACAGCAGTCAGCTGGTTATATGCTAATTATACACTCATCATGATATGGCTTGCTGAATATTTCATATGAGACAGGTTACTGTACTTTCTAATTCATGCATGGTTCAGTAAGAAATATTTCTCTCTGCAGCTTACTGTCAATTGTTTTTCTTCTGAGACTGTGGCTATCTTCATAGGAAGCAAGAACCCATATACGTCCAACAGGTAAAGGTGAAAATAGTTCATGTTGCCTGTTCAGGCAGGCTGCAAACTCCACAAGTGCTTTTCAGTTATTATTATGTGAGTTCCCCTGGGGGCTCTGGGTGAAGAGGAGATGCAGAGAACTTGAAGAGGAGATGCCCACGTACTGGCTTACAAGATACAGACTCCCAGCATCCCTGTTTCTTGAGATCACACACTGGAGAATGAGTTAGAGGAGCACCTTCAACTCTGGTGACACTGAACATGGAGCCTCTGTCAGCATCCTGCAGGAGTGTAAACCTCTTTGCCCTGAGCCTGGTCCTCCTTGGCAGCTGCAGATGCTGGGCTGGGCCTCTCAGTTCTACCTGTATCCCTGTGTCCCTGGGAGAAGGGAGGTGCTGATGCCGTGCTGCCAGGGTAGGCGCTGCGGATGTTGCAAGTTTGGAGTGGGACCAAATGAGTGTTGCTAACTCATGCAACTTGACCGCTGTGTTGAAAATCCTGAGGGCGTTACAGCCTCCTTTCCTGTAGAGCCAATTCTTCGTTCCATTCATTTCATCCCACCCTCAGGCTGCAGCAGTATACCAGATTTTCTAGTGCTCTGCATCCTAATGCTGTGTGGCAAGCTGATATATTTCCATTGCTGAACCTAATAAAAATAATGGTTGTCATGGTTTACTAGCAAAACTTTAGTGCTAACTCAGAATCATGGCAAAGTGCCTAAATAGCCTACGCTCTGCATTCTGTACAGTCTCAGAGTAGTTATCAGTAATTGCATCTCCACCCCCTCCCTATTACATATACTCCATGTACCATCCAATTCTTCACATTTATTATTCAGGGCACTTTTTGTTGGAGATTATTGCAGCTAACTGACCAAGAAAAGGGACACTCAATGAGTTTAAAATACAGTGTTTTATTTATGTTGTTGTTCTGCAGCTGCTTCATAATGCTGTTTCCTGAAATTCATTGCTAGTTCCCCATTCTGTGGGGCCTTCTGAAAGATTACCTGATGGCACAGGATCATACTTATAGCCTGATCTTATTCTCAAATATGTCTTGGGGAGAATAACTTTCAACCTCATATGGACCTGAACGCTAGTTATCTGATAGGAAAACACAGCAATAAAATGCAATTCTCTTTATATAACGAATCAGATTATTTTGCCTTACAGACAAGCAGTATATGAGAAACTATATGTGACTTCTGTATACAAATCAGCATCTGCTTTCATTAGGCTAGAATATTTACAGCATTACTAGCAGAAACAGTTGGCAAGCAGGATCTCATTGTTCACAGTGGTCATTTCGAAATCCAGAGCAAAAGTGACGGACTGCTATTTACCTCTGAATGAACATATTTCTCTCTGCTTTGAAATGTTTCTTTTCATTCTCCTAGAGCTCACATCTGCAGCAGCTTAGGGCTAGGGCCTTTGTTGAAATTGTTATTCAGCCTCCGATTGAGAGGATCATAACTCAATATATAGCAAACGCTTCTGCTTAGGAGCAACTTAGTGAAAGAAGAGGAAAGTATGTTGCTTTCAGGAAGCTTTCAAAAATTTACATTTAACTTCCAGGGAAGTCAGAATACTAAAGCTGTGAATGTGAAGGGGAATTATGGATTGAGGTATTTCCTATTCAGTACTAACATTTCTCCTTTATCCCCTGCTATTAAAGATTCCTTAACATTGCAATCCATGGCACCTTTGTGCTTCCTGAAGTCATAGAATCATAGAATTGTTTAGGTTGGAAGAAACCTTTAATATCATTGAGTCCAACAGTTAAAGTCAATGAAGCCAGCTCTGAGCTGCACAAACCAGTGGTATAAAACCAACTACCATGTGGTGATTTGACAGCAGTATAAAAACTGGAATTGTACAGTGATCTGGCAGAAGGCACAGATATTGCTGACGTATAAACTTGACTGGACACTCTCATATCCAGTTTGAAATGTCTGTGTTAGAGCGCATCCACTCAACTGGGTATATGCATCTCCACAGAACTGATCTGTTAATTTAAAATGATACACTAAATTGTTAAAAAGACCCTGTAGAAAGTGATATTCAAAGACTAAGTCACGTGCACAGGCTGGACAGAAAAAGAGTGCCTGGGGCAAAAACCTGCAAAGGGTTTGTTAATATTTTAATCATAGGAAATTAACCTACGAAAATTAGGTCTTAATTTTTTCAAATACTGTTCAAACCCATAAGAACAAACTGTCCCGTATTTCAAGGGGCTGATAAACTGTAATTAACCCTGTCTTAGGTTGATGAGGAGTTTGATGGGTAGTTTCTGCAAAGCCAGTGGTATTTAAAGCACCACAATTCGCTCTTCTGAATAAAACTGTCACAATATGGCACAAAGTAGATGAAGCAGAGAACATGTAGGAGAAGAAAAATATACCTGACCACTTTCCACGTTTAAGAAACTGAGGCACAGAACAACTGTAGAACTTCTAACAATGACCCTCGAGCCCCGCAGCCTCTCAAGTCCTCCAAGGAGATTGCTTCCATAGCAGATGCTGTGGCTGTACATTTTAAGGAGGCTGGGTACCCCACTAGTCCACTGAGTGGACTACAGAAATTTGTCTCATCTTAAAAGTTCTGAGCTCCAAAATAGCTGTGTCCCTGACTTCCATATGGACTTGGTGGAGAGAGTGAGATGTGTGGAAAAGCAATCCGAAATGTTAACATCAGCCTGAGCTTCCACAAAAAAAAAAAAAAAAAGAAAAAAGCCAAAATTCCACCTTTTAAACCTTCCTTTATTTGAATTTTCTATGACATGAGCAAAACTAAGGCAAATATTAATTTTATTCTGCACTATAGTTCTATGGGGAGAATAGGCGACTGGCAAGATCTAAAGAATATGTGTCTGGATTCTCTTTCCTTTCACTGCATTTAGTATTAGCTTTATAACCATGTCTTTACAGTGATGGCATTTTATATTAAAGGAAGGGTTTGGGTTATAAATCAGATTTAGCTAGTAAAAGCCATGTCATGTCTTTTATTGCATTTTTCATTTGTTGTTATTATTTTATGAGAATTCAGGCTGTGTACAAGCTTCCAGCAACTGTAGATCTCCCCCCTCACACTCGCACGTCTTGTGCTGTTAGGAGAGCGAGTAGGAATAGAAAAGAATTATCTGTGTGGAAGCTGCAGGAATGTTCAGTGTGTCTCAGATCTTATAATTAAATTAAAAACCTTGGAGAAGAAATCAGCCAGGGGCTGCTTTTTACGGTAATTCCCAAACAAAGTTGCAGTCACAGGAAGCAGGATTACCCCAAATTAGCAAATATGCTTTCGATTCAAAGCAACCACTGAACTGAATAAAAACAAAAACAGTTGCAGCCACCTCTGTGGCTGTTTACTTTTCAGCCAAACACAGCCCCAGACCTGAACCTTGTTTGGGAGCAATCCCTTAATCACTCAGGATCTAGCTTCATCACCAGTTCTTCCTGCAGTTCTTTCAGGCAGGCAGGTAAATAATAACACATGCTGATAGTTAATACCAAGTTCATTCTTTCATACTTTCTGGGAGCACAAAAGCCCCTGCTGAAGAAGACAATTGTGAAGACCACTTCTGCAACAGTCCTTCAAAGTGCTAAGAGTCCAATGGGCAAGGCTTTTATCCTTAGGAAAGTCATGCCACAAACTGTTGTATAATGGAGACATTCATACATTGTCACATTGCATGTGATCGCACTTATCTCCTGGGTAATCCATGGTAGGGTTTTTAATTGCAAAGAAACCTTGCACAGCAGAGCAGAGAAAAAATTGAGAAAGCTTCAGCCAAGCAGCTACAGAGAAGTCCAGGATGAAAGGATACATTTAATGCAGTTATTCAGCAAAGTTATGCGGAAATATGTATTATGTATGGATTTCTACCATATACTTAACTGGTCTCTATCTTGGTCCTAACTCTTCTTCTTAGGACATGTAGCATGATTTTACCATATATGCCTGTAGTGTACAGAGAACCAGGATAAGTGCTCCACTCTGATCCTTCAGAATAAATGTGCTGCCTCTAGGCAATATAGCAG
The DNA here is from genome assembly GCA_034783455.1 of Micropsitta finschii. Lineage (NCBI taxonomy): Eukaryota > Metazoa > Chordata > Aves > Psittaciformes > Psittacidae > Micropsitta > Micropsitta finschii. The sequence continues at coordinate 1,128 of JAVHNF010022107.1, read as the reverse complement.
CTGAAGGAAGGTCTGTGTATGGTGAAACAAATGGCAGAACCATCCTTTTGGGTCCTCATCCACCCTGGGCAGCTGTACACTGAGAACAGGGAGGGGACATGAAGGCAATATGCATGGGGCTGTATGCTTTAGCTATACTCACACTTAACCATGGGTGTAAGCGTGAAAGAAAGCAACTTGGGCTTCTCCAATTTGTACATGAGTGAGCTCTCACCTGTGCTGCAGAGGCCTCCAAAGCTACTGTGAACACAGACATCAATATGTAAGGCATTTTAAAAAGAGAGGCTTCCTTTTCTTCCACTTCCTGTAGATACAGCACTTACTTTTAATAGGCATGTCCAGGTATCTTTCTCTTTTTAATGTGCTAGAATGGCTTGAGGCTAAATTATTTATTTTTGTGAGTTATTTCTGATCAACAGACATCAAATGGAAAACAAGAAAATATTGCATGTGTTGTCAGAGCTTGTGAGATCGTGGCTATATTGCCAATATACTAAGGCAGTGTTCATTGGGCCATTTTGTTGGCTGGAAGACATAATTTCCTACTGAGAGTTTCCACTCTGAGAGTTTTTGTGCCTAAAAATGTAGCAAATGGTATCAAAAGAGCAAGCACTGAATGTCATTGTCACCTTGCCAAGTTCTGTCTTTGTCATCTTTTGGTTCTTTCTGTATATATTAAAAGTAAATAGCTTTGAAGTTCCAAGGGTAGGATATCAGAGTAAAAGATAAAAGACATGAGTTTACAGCAGTGCAGTGGAGATTGTCTTTTTCAAGCAATTATGAATGGCAGATGCCATCTTGGCGTGAAATATAAGGCTTCCCGGCTGCCAAGAAGAACCTGTTTGTTAATGCTGCAGTCATTGAAGCTGACAGTTTTGCTTAATAATACTTAGAAGTAACCCTTTGGAGAGTAAGTATGTAGTGTAGGTGTCAACAGATATATTTTTCAAAGCACTGGTTTTGCTGGCAGTCCAGAGAACACTGGTGTTCTAAGGGTTAAATAACTGTTTGTTAGCTGATATACAACTTGAGATAACCATTTCATAAATTAATTATTGGGTTTATGTTCAAGTCAAAAATTTCAAAGGCCATATCAGTTTATTCTAGGCTTGTACAAGTACACCAGCC
>JAVHNF010022100.1:34671-45009 GCA_034783455.1 Micropsitta finschii | reverse complement strand
TCTTACTATAATTTCCTTGCAATTTTTTTCAGTTTATAATGACAGTTAATAACAGTATTAGTAAATGCAAAGGGAAATGGAGAGCAAAAAACCCCGGAGTCAAGATCTGATGTACTGCATACACTAAATATTAATGGCAGAAAAAGATACTAAAAATAAATAAATAAGTAAATATATGACTCTGTAAATAAATAAAGTAATGAGGGGGGAAAGGAGGGAACCAAGCCAGAAATCAAAAATAGTCATTGAGGAACTGTTTTAGGAAGGAGCATGAAAGAGAGGGGAAACTCATCTCATTTACCATGTCATATCAGTATTTTTCCCAAGTGAAAGGATAACATAAGCAAATGCTTTATTTATCATTGCCCTACATCTCTGCTGTAGCTTTTTATTTTCTATGAACACAAAATGATTTTTTTTTGCTTTTTTTTTTCCTTTTATAACGCCATAGTCTTTATTTAAAAAGACTACACAAGATACTAAGTAGAAAAATCAAACTATCTAATTCTACAGTTTATTATAGTTGCCAAAGACATACCAAAGCAAAGACTTGGAGATGAAAAGAGGAATAGTAAGAACCTTGACTGAGAAGGTCTTACTCATGCAAAAGCAAGCCAAAATTTGGACACATAGAAGAAGGACCGAGATTATTCATTAGCAAAAGAAAGCTCTAAGTAGAAAACAAACACAAATACATATAGATGTTGAATGCAAAGAAAAAATGCTGATTTTAGTTCAAGGGGGCTTCTTAGTGCAGAAGGTTGAGGAATTATCTAACTGTGTAGTGGAGAAGTAGTAATCTTTATAAATATTTGGTGATATCAGGAGGTACAGGAATCACTAAAGAAGATTATCCTTAGCAGCAGAATTTCTGAAATTTTTCTGGCCTTGTAGTTTACGTTGCTTACATATATTTACGAAGCATTGAATTTGTATGTGCTGCTATGGTCTAGATATAAATGAAGTGAGAAGTGCTCCTCAAATTCAGATTAATCTGCAACTCAGAATTAAATTTAATATAGCTAAATTGAAATCAATAACATAGAATTTAATTGAAAATGATTGAAGTCTAGTTGAATTAAAACTCTACGTGAATTACATATGGGGTCTTTTCTCTCTGTGCTTACACGTAAAAACGTAGTTTTATATGTAATTCCTACCCGTTTTAAAAAAACAAGTTGGCTTTTACATCAGTGATGCAGAATCAGAATTAACATAAGGATGTCTTATTAAAAGACTTTGTATCAATTTCCCTCATTTTATCCTCTTTTTATTAACAAGGGTTTCTGACAGACCAGCTATTTATTCTATTCTCTTGCAAGAGATAGCAAAACCTTCTTGAGAGTTCCAAGTTCTGCCATCTTAGTTGTTGAGGTTTTTTTCTGCTGAAATGTGTAAAATACCAAAGAATTTAATTCTGATCCACAGTCATGCACATTTAATCAATTTTATTAATTGGTAATGACATATTTATTTGTACTTTCAGCTTTATAAGCTAGGTTTCAATTGCTGTAATGTATCTGTAAAAGGGTATATTTTTTAAAAACTGAAAAACTTTCACTTTTCACTGTACCAATGAAAAAAACATTCTCATACTAAACAGTTGCCTTGCCAGGGAAATTTTTAAAATTAATTTGAGTCTAATCAGCATGAGTGGTATTTAAGTAAATAGCTCAAAACAGGTAATTCTAGATAAATATTATAGTGTGTGTATTTGGGAGGAGGTGATGTATACATGTACTTAATTCTTCCTATAAATATGCAAAGCAAAAGAGATTTGGCTGGTAAAGGTGGATTCTTTTGTAATGTGAGCAATATCCATTGCAAAGGTAGTCTCTCACCTGTCTCCTATTGAGCTAATGCAGCCTTTCATTACTGCATATCACAAATCTAACCTCCTGCCCATTCTAGAACACTCAATGTTACCACTCTGGGAGTCTGTGTCATGTGAAGCACCTTGAAATGTCTTAGGCATGTCTTAGGAAAGTCTGAGGTGTAGCTAGTAAAGCACTACAGTCATCACTTCAGCTCAGCATGAAATTTAGATCTACATCCTAAGAATAAAATAGTCTATGACTCTGACTTTTCTGCAGTTTCTGTTAAAATCTTGAGTCACTGTCTTCCCTTTGCCTACAGCTCCTGTGTTAAACACACACAAAAGTGTATCAAGGCTATTACTTTTGTGTAAGAAAAAAGAATCCCACGGCATTTCTTAATAACTGTTCAGCTACAAAATTTTATTGATATCCTTCTATGTTCCCTCTAGAGGATGTAATGCACAAAAGCATTGCCACGGAACATATAAAATTACAAATGAAATTTATTGTAAAAAGTAGAATGTCTTCTAGACCGGTGTCAGTATTTATTTCATTCATAAACCAAAACTGCAGGTATAACATATTCATTGTCAGCAAGTTCATGTGTAAATTGCCATCCAACAGTATTGACTGATATAAGACAGATATTGAAAAGACAATTTAAATTTACTCTTCCAAACATAAACTGTTCCACAAAAGCACTGTAAAAACTCCTTCAAGGTTTCGTGTTGTGCTTCACATGTATGGTTAACTACATAATTTGGTTGTGTCATAATCCACTGTGTTTGGCAATTTGGCATTGAAGGCCTGCAAAGCAGATTGAATTCTCACCACTTCACTGGTAGACAGTTTCAGTCTATGACGGAGCAAGCAAGAGAAGAGGTCTAAACGGCGCTGACCAGGTGGAGAGAGTTTATTTACACGATCCCGTATCTCTAACAACTGCAAAAGTGCTGAGTCCTGTGATCCCTGAGTATAGGGGTAGTCCAGCTGCAAAATCAAGTCTCGAATTGCTTCTGGGTCGAAGTGCATGCTGTAGCCAAACACTTGGATGTTATTGATTTTCATGTAGCCCAGATTTCTTGAGGGATCAATAAATTCCAGGGGTTCATAGTAGATGCTCTCATTGCCATTTGGACCATTTGACTTTATTCGACTTCTCAAATAGATGTGTACAGTTTCAAAAAAAGTCTTCCACTTGTTGCCCAGAGTCAGTGTCCAGTTATAGCACTGAAGGGGTAAGTCTAATTTAGTCCTCTCCCAGTCTGGGAAATTATTTTCATTCACAGGCATAAACCAGCTCTCAGAGTGGCTGCCCCCAAAAGGGTTGACATATACAGCAAGAACAGGCTCTAAGGTGCTGTTTTTAGTTAAGCAAATTTGAAGAGAAAGGCCCAGTATCATATGGACCAGGCTAGACTTGTACTTGTTGCTCTTAAGAGTAAGGAGCATCCGCTTTCGCCAAGAAGGATCAAACCAGCTGTTGAGGCGCATGTCATTGCTGATGAAAATGGCATGGACCTCAATTCTCCTGTCTGTCTTCTGCAATAAATACTTCATTTCCAGGTCCTGAAGGTCAGTCTCAAACCCAATGTAGTGCTCTGTCGATTCTGCCACTTCAGGCTTGCAAAGCCCTTGGCTCAGCATGTAGCCAGCATTGCAGCTCCCACAGCGGGTGCGATTGTCAGGAGCACAGCTCAAGCACGCAGAGCCATCTCCAACCGTGCAGGGAAGGAACCCATGGCAGGCAACCTGGTCATTAGGGCAGGTGCATGTGTGAGTCTCTTCAGAAAAGCTTCCCAGAAGGCCATTTTCATTGCAGTAGAGAAAGGACTGGATGCGGTTGAGCCAGTAGTTAGAAGATCTGCAACGTTAAAATAACTTACTTTAACACAGAGACCTGCACATAATAAATGCACCTTGTAATTTTTTTATCAGAAAGAAAAAAATAAAGCTGGTTTTAGTAGCAGATTAAGGCACTAAAGTGAGATTACAGTGTCTGCTGTCAGATAAATACATCTATAAATTGCCTTTTAACAATGCAAAATCATAAAAGAATTTTCCTTATAAACTCACAGGCACAACAGGAACATTTGGTTCATATATTTGCTACCTCTGCCAAGGAAGCCTGACAAAAAGCCATTTTTCTGTTACTGTCTTTAGATTAACATCTTAAAATCCCATGCAGCTGTGATTGTTTTTCTTCATATTATTTGAGCAGGGAGGTGCTTTGTATGTATCTAAGAATATATAACTGTACCATCTCCCTGTTTCATTATGAACATTTTTGCAAGCTTGCAAGCTTTCTTGTTACTGGCTGAAGTTGCTTTGATTTATAGCCATGTGAGCCAAAATGCTTTCCTGGAATAGCAAATAGGACCCTACTCCCCACTAAGATAGATTCGGTCTTAATTCTTTAGATGACTTCCAGCAAAATATCCCTACAGGAAGCCATGCACGAGCATGCTGTGTTTACTTTTCATCTTTGGAGATGAAATTAAAAGATCACTTTAATGGTCTTCCTTTCATCTCATTTTCTTTTCACCAGAAGCCACAGTTAATGTTCTACACCACCCTGGGAAAAGATACTGAAACTAACAGTTTAGGCTGATGGGGCACGTCTGCTACAAGAAAGACAATGGGAACAACTGAGTTACATGCAAGTAGTGAAGAGAAAGATAATCTTTCTTTTTCAGTTCTTAATAATCCTAGCAATGCACAGTTTAAAAAACTTGTTTTGGCTGCTGCAGTCAGATCCATTCTTGCCACATGAATGATGATAGTTGTATGGTTTCTTCCCTTTGCATTGTTTCAAAGAGAAAATGCAAGAGCCTCACTGACTAATTTTTTAAGTCACATCTGAATTTGTCTTAATAGTTCAGAATTTATTTTTTTTCTGACTACAAAATATATGCTAAAAGTCTATCACATCTCAAAGTCTGATTCTTTAGAAACATTAAAATGAAGAGTAAAATTACATCATTATATACTCTGGCGACTTTGCTTAATCCTTTTATTTATTTATTTATTTTCTTTCTCTTTTTTTGGTTGGAGGAATCTTAGGTTTTTGAGGTTGGGTTGTTTTATATACATATAGCATATTGATATTTTCTAGAAGTATAAGTAAATGTAATAACATCCATGACATGAATGCCTTAACACCATTTTTACTGTGCTCATTTGAAAGTCATTGTTAAGCAAGAATATTTTGGCAAGTTTATTCCTTCATTTCTTGATTAAAATTCATAATGTCCATTCTACAGGCAAGGTCAATGGCACAATATAAAAGTTACTCCAAAACTGAGTAGAATATTAACGTTATTGCTCTCCCAGGTGGAATGGGAAGTTCCTGTGTACTTTGTCTGGGTTGTTTTGCCAGTAATCTGTACCTACTGAGCTCACCCTGGCAATTCACAGGAGCTGCACTTCAGATGCATTATGACCCTGTTTCCCGATATAGGATGAACTTTGCAGCCAGGCAGTGTCTCACGTGGTCTTTCTTATTGCTATCAGCCCTGAGATGCATCACAGCAATCAAAGCACAGAGGATATGAGGATACTTGCTTAAAGAAGTGAAACTAACCTTTCAAAGGTCTCACATTACAGCTTTTTCCTAACTCTTTATGGTTTTCTGTGCTTATTTAAGAACTGATACAGAGTTCCAAAAGCTACTAGGTGTAAAATATAAAAGTCTGGGGGATTCATTTTCCTTCAGATCTTCAGGTTAGGCCATTTGCTTCACAATAGCCTCCATGAAGTTTTAGTTTGTTTTAATTTGTTACCTTAGACTGATAATGCAGCAGACTTCAATAATATGTGATCTGCTTTTTAATCTCCAAGAGTTTTCTGCTTGTACTGTTGCTAACAGTTTGTACCACATGATTATTGTGTCAAGTTTGTGTTCAACACCTGATATTGGTCAGGTTTGTAAATGTGAATTTTAACATCTCTTCCATTTCTCTTGTGAAAAGAAGTTCTCACTTTTGAAAAGTTTATTATATATTATTATATTAGAAGTACATTTCTAGAAAACATCACTTTGTTTAGGCCAACTCTGAGCTTACAGATGTGGTTTTGAATTCATCTCAGTAGAGGATAAACATTTGAAGGCTAACCGTAAAGATTTTCCATGTATCACGATGTGGCACTCATAGAGACTAAATCTGCTTGGCTTACACAAAACAGCAACCGTTCTACAGAGTTAGTAGCATTTAAGGATATGTTCGCATGATATATACTAGTCAGAAGAAATCTAATGGCGTCTGAGACCTAAAGCTGGAGCCACAGCACTACTTTAGTTTTTCAGCAGAGTATAGTAGCCTGGATTTGGCACTGTGCTAGTACGGACAAGAAATTTCTGTATGGCTTGGAGGTTAAGCATTTATCCTGGCTTGGAGGTTAAGCATTTGTCCTGGCTTGGAGTTCAGGAACAGTTAGCTTTCAAGCTACACTCCAGCTATGAATTTCTGAGTCCTAATACTTAATCTGATAGATTTTAATGAGTGAATTTTTCAATATTCCTTTATTGAGGTGTATTGGGTGTCACTGGAAAGATTTTGACAGCAGCAGGGCAGATGCAGGAATGCCCTTTGTGAGAAGAGGCCAGGGATACCTCATAACAGACACAGCTAGCTCCAGACAAGTTATCTTGAGCAATTGCTTCCTGCTTATAGAATATAATAAATATATTAAGACAATTAGCTTCTGAGGGAGGGTTGAAAGAAATCTCCAATTATTATTTTAACGACACTGCAAACATTAGTATCTGATTTGGAAAATTATATTTACTGGCCTGATGTGTTAGTTTTCCAGAGACTGAGATACAGAACTTCTGATTTCCAAACCTAGTGAAACTAGTAAGAATTTCCTAGGTACTTCAATGAGCTTTAAATCAAAATGGCATGCCTGAATGTCTGTGTCTTCACCATCATTCAAAATTATGTGACATCTATAATCAAAAGCTATTTGTGGTGAAACATACACTTGAAATCACAATCACTAAATCTTTGCTTTAGAAATAAAATAATATTTAATGAAATAAAACCCTTGATAGGTATAGCATATTTCTTATTGAATTGTGTAATGACTTAGAGCTTCCAGGAAATTCTTTAGAATTTTTTTAAAAACTGTTTTTGTTTATTGAGTCTTTGAAATCAACCTTTCAAAAGTAGTACAAAGTTACAAAACAAGTGCTAAGTGCAGAATTTCTATGAAAACATAAATACTACTGATTGTCCTGTTGAAAACCTGTTCTCTCTACAGGAAATAGACCATCAAGCCTCTTCTATGACTTATGCAAAGTAGAACACTGAGACAGATAACCCATGCAAATCACATACTTCTACCCTTTAATTTAATTAAGAATACTATTCTGAGGTTTCAGTCTCACTTTGGACTGTAAAGAGTTTCTAGTCATGTTAACCACATTTCTTGCATGAACATTTCCTTCCAGTCCTATTTAATTTGTTTGATCATATACATCAATATGAATATACTTAGTTGTTTGTGACAATATTCTACAGATTTTCTCAATTCTTAAAATTTTATGGGAAACAGACTGTTAACTAATTATTGTTTAATAACAGATCCAGCTCCACCTTCTTACATTCAACTCTTTTCCTACTATCAGATCAGGCTGCTGTAGCTGGATGATAATATTTTTTTGTGGGTGAACCTTCTCCTGCATAGAAAGCACTAAGGAGTGACTACCATGCTTTCAGCTAAAATACAGGGTAAGGAAAGCCTGCTATATAATCTCGGATTTACACAAGCATGATGAAAATAGGATAATCCTGTGGAAGTTAATGTATCAGTTAACATCAGCCAAGTTTCTGATGAGAATCATTTTAATGAGAAATATAAATATTTTTGGTAGGCAAAATAAAATTCTACATGAAATTGCACTGCATTACCTCTTTATAAAATGCTCTCCAACTGTTAATTCTAAAGTGTATTGAAAATATTTTGCAATCTTTTTCCTTTTCTTTGCTATGAGCTTACTTAAAAAAAAAAAAAAAAAAAAAGTTATTTATTTGAACAATAGCAGTTGCAAGTTTAATCCAAAACATGTGCTTCCTTCTAATTTAATACACTGTAACATTAAATGTAAGAACAAAGCAGTATGGTCAGCCTATATAATAGCTGTAGCATGTATTTAATCATGGTATGACACTTGCCTCCTTCTCTGCCTCACTAGCTGCTTAACATCTGTTGTACATCAGATGGCTCAGTAGCAGATGATGAGTACTCAGTGAGGCAGGTGCTAAGCAAAAAAATGAAAACAATTTAACAAGAGTGTATAGGCAGCAAAATACCCATTAACTATTTTTTCCTCCTTTCAAGGCTGAGTCCAGTATAAATCTATAAGACAGCGACCTCAACACCAAATGCACTTACAGGTATCTCTAAAATGTCCTACTCTTGTGGGATCATCTCTTAGGAAGGACAAATAAGGCTCCAAGTACTTTTTTGCTGTGCTTTAATTCATAACAAGAATATTAATTGGTACTAAATTTGATAATGGTCATCATGCAAATGCATTTGTCTTCTGGGAATCAGGGTAAAACTATTGACTGTACAGTCACCATAAGGCCAGTGAGTGATTAGAAGAATGATTTTTTTTGTTTATTCAGCTTCACAAAATTAAAGCAGTACTATAACCACTACTCAAAGAAATGTGCCTGAAATTATTTCACTGTGGTTCATGTTACAGGTATGTCAGTGAGACTCTCAACGACAGCTGCAAATCCTACTCAAAAAGATGATAAACAAGAGCAGTACAGCTGCTCTGAGTTCAATTTTACAATTTCACAGCTGGCTCCACCTGAGTCAGATACTTCAGAGCTGATCTAAAGGTCTGAGCTAACTATGTGGACCATAGTGAAAACAACTTAAGTGTACTGCGCAGTAGAAAAGGAATATGATACCCTTCTAAACGTATATAAAGGAATGAAAAACTTCTGCCTAGGGAGATGCATTTGGTAAAAATCCCCCCTGAGCATACACAGAAAGCATATTAATTAGCTGTGATTTTTTAATGGAAAACTTGCTTCCATCTGCTAAAATTCTGCACAGAAAGGGGTGGGGTAACTAAGGAAATCTAGCTTGGTGTGAAACTCCTTCATGGTGTCTATACTACAGGGAAGGGAATGCATGAACCAGGAGGTTGATTCTGGGATTATGTCATTGGGATTAATAACAATCTGAACTAAAACTATAGTGTTATCAGGAGGCAAAATACCTTGTTCTCCCCTGTTAATCACATTTAAGGAGAATCTTTGCAGATATCACCATTCTGAAGATATTGTCCTCCCCACCACTTCTTAAGGTTGATACTCTGTATTTTAAAACCAATATTGCACACCACTTTTAAATTCAACATTGCCTTTGTATTACAAGAAGCAGAGGAATTAAACCTTTATATTATATGATATAAACCTATAACACCTCATAGAACAATACTGCTGTGATTTTATAGACTAAACAATATTTTGACATTAAAATATTTAATATTTCAAAGGATATTTCTTCTTAGCTTGTTATGAATTTGTTTACAAAGATTTTAAATTGAGCTATGCTAATGTCGCACACTTTTAACTCTCACAGCAAAGTTTTTGTACTGTGAAACATTTCTGCAAAACACACTAAAGAATGGTTATAGAAAAAAACATTTTAAGATAACATGCCCATAATTTTTTTAACAGCTATAATCATAATTATCATTGTAATGTACTGAATTAGGAATTAAATTGCTTTGTAGTACCAGCTATTTAAAGAGGTTCAAAACAGAGACAAGTTTTGAAAGCTTTAACTAAATGATACATAGTGCAACAGAGACAAAGGAAATACCAGTCAAACTAATGGTGTCAAAAGCTGAAGCAAAGGAATCAGAGGTGTTAGGAAAAATAAGAGTCCTCTTGTACAGGATTAAGAAAGATGCCACACATACCAAAAAAAAAAAAACCAAAATCCCACAAACAAACAAACCAACCCATGCATACCTTTTGAAGCCACTGTAAACTAGGGGCTGTAGTGTTAGATGAGTGCACAACTCATCTTGGACCATATAAGATCCATTGATTGAGTGAAATTTTAGTTAAACTTTTTCAGATGTGAATTCAAGTGTAATTTTATATATACCTAAAAAGAAGCTATAAAAAGTTTATCTAGATTCTTCAGTGACAGTCATTAATATGCCCACTTTAAAAGTTTGAAAAATAACAACCAAGTTTACCATGTGAAAAAAAAAAAACAGAAATGACATAAAATTGGACAAATTGAAAATAGATCTCCTCCCTCTTCTTTTACAAAGATAGGTAAAATGAGGGCATGGTAATGTGACATGCACAAGTGTACACAATCACAGAATCAGTCATAGAATTAATTAGGTTGGAAGTGATCTTTAAAGACCATCCAAACCAACACTCTGCCATGGACAGAGACACATTACATTATAATAGGTTCTCCAAGCCCTGTCCTGTCTGGCTTTCATAGTTTATACCCAGATGGTAACTAAGTACCA
>JAVHNF010022100.1:10681-22502 GCA_034783455.1 Micropsitta finschii | reverse complement strand
CTGGCAGTTGCACACCTTGACTGCATTTTAAAAGCTCTCTTCTCAAGAAATTAAACACTTAATCTTTTCCTTTCCTCCAGTGGAAATGTTAATTCAGCACCTTCTGATGTCAATAACATATGCAGAACAGCCTAAAAATCTAAGTAAACAAATGAAACCTCAGGATACCAGCTTCCATACCTGAATATAAAGTGTTAACCACAGAAAGAAAAAAAAATAAAAATCGATTCTTCTGTTTCTAAATAGATTATCTGAGCTGATTTAGCACCTGTATTTTTCCAAGAGGATACTGGACACAAGTAAACGTCAGTAGTAAACCTACATCATTGTGGGAAGCAGGAATAAGAGTATTCTGGGTTCAAAAGAAATAGTCCATGCTAGACTGATGTTCCATAAAGAAATAAAAAATTATTAAGATCTGGGGTAGCTTGCAGATATTAGAGTGCTAATGAGTAAATACTCAGCACTGCTCACTTCTTTCCTGGATCTGATAACACTGATGCGATGTTGTATTTAAAATTGTGATCAATCAACTGAGTTCAACTATAAAAAGGAATATGTCATAAGGTCAGGAAGAGAGGAAACTACTGTAACTAGTTGCTACACTTAATCTGATAGTTGTAAACTCCAGTTTTCTACTTAATCGTCAAGGCAATACCTCAGATGAGAACAGAGGGAGTGTTGTGAAATAGACCTTTTTCTTCCAGAGCAAGTGAAGTGCTATGACTCAGAGGAATTAATTTGTGATGCACCTTTCTAAAACAAAGCTGCTCACAGTGAAAAAGCAGAATCCAGAAGTCAGGACAGTTTTATATAATTCCTGGGGATGAATTTAAAAAACTTTTTTGTTGTTCTTGTTAAGAGGCAAAGTTTTGTGCATTTAATTTATGTGGACAAGAAATTTTTTTTGAAGGACAGTTACACAGTTTTGTTGAAAGGAAGTTCTGCAAATATTCTCTTGAATTTTATTCATTAAATTTCTGCAAATTTGTTAATATGATTTTGTATGTGCAGAGTTCTATTTTTTATATCATGATTATGATTAGGGATTATAATCTGGCAAACCTTGCAAGGTATTTCTATTTATGCTTACCACCAAGGCTAGACATTTAAATTAGGAATTACATAGAATTATGTGAATTTCACACACACAGAATATTGGTTCCATTTCACTACTCTCTTTAAACAAAGAGTGGAGAGGATATGGTGAATTCTCTTACAAACTTTAAAGATTAAATAGATTAAAAGAGGATTTTTGTAAAATATATTTGCAAGTTTGTGTAAGATGTGTGATCCCATAGACTTGAGATCATACATCTCACCAAAGTTTGAGGACATTATGTCCTAAATTGTAACATTCTCAATTTCACAACTGCATGGCACCATTCATCTGAATTTGTCTATAGAAGTCTATAACCAAATGAGTGTCTACTATTCAGCAAAAACAACAAACAGGCTCTAGAATTATTATTTGCCAAGATTCACAGGTGCCTCCTGTAGAAAACTTCTTTATAGTGCTTCACTCCTCTACATTAGGACACTAATCTATTCAGTACAGACAAATTTTGCCTTTCATAAACAGAGGGTCTATTTTTATCTTTGAAGTTCATCCAACCCCAAGTTGCAGCAACACTTAGAAGACAGATGAAGATATTCTTTATAGACTTCCTTTTAAATATTCACCAATGGAAACCTGTTTTTCTACTTTTATCATTCAAAGCTGAGGATTCTGGCTTTTATAAACTTTTGCTTATCTCTTAATCTAAAAGTAAAATGTTTCCTCTCCAATGTAATTGACGTTATACCAAAATATGAATATTCATAGATAAGCAGTCTACATATACAGCAGATGGTCAGCAAAAGAAATAAAAAATCACTTAATGTTGAGCAACTTCACATCAGTATCAAGGTTCATTAACATGTGGACTGGACTCAGCACGCAGGAAAATGCTACTCAAGTGTTTTGCAAAGTATTGAGGGCTAAAATGATGAAACAGAAAGTCTGCATGCTGTCTTGGGATTCACTACAATGGTCTCTACTCAGAGCTTATTTAACTGAAGTTTTGTAGAGAAACATTAAGGACAACACAGCAGCTTAGCTATCCATTCCACAGTACCTTGCTCACATCTTGGACATATCTGCCAACTATCTCATTTATATTTATACTATATCTTAGCCATCACTCCAGGTATTACCTAAACCAGTAGTGTTTCTGCAGATAATACACCAATGAAGCGATCTACACAGATGGTAAGCTTTCAACTTGCATTAAAAAAATCATCAGTTATCGTTCCATTTTTTCTCCAAAATTAAGGCAACTTTTTCCAAAAATTTGTAGAATAATATATTCATCGTTTCAAGGGCATGATGTCTTTGGGTTCTTTTAAGGTCAATTCTAGGATTTCCTCTCAGCTATCAACCAAAAGTTTCTTAACTTTGGAAGATTAAAGAAAAGTGAAAAGTAATAAAAAGATAATGATTCTGATTTCAGATTCTATTGGAAATATCACTGTTAAAAATAAAGAAGGAGAGTCTTAGGAAATATAATTAACACAGTCCAAGCAATATTGAAACAGATTTCAAATTGCTGATTTTTAGAAGGGTATGCATTTTGAAAAATTAATTTCTTATTTTTTTAATCCAAATACTTATAGATTAATTTTAATTGATGCAACAAATCCTGATATTTGCTGCAGTTTTATGTAATGAGGAGAGCTTTGAATACATATTGAAGCAATTTCTGTGTCCTCGGTTCAGCTGTACCAGTCATTTTTCTCTTTCTTAGTAGATGGTGCAGTGCTGTGTTTTTGACTTTAGCCCGATAACAACACTGATAACACACCGGTGTTTTCAGTTGTTGGTAAGTACTGTTTACTCCGATCAAGCACTTTTAGTCTCATGCTCTGCCAGGAAGTAGGAGCACAAGAAGCCAGGAAAAAGCAGAGACAGGACACCTGACCCAAACTAGCCAAAGAGGTATTCCATACCACAGCATGTCATGCCCAGAATATAAACTGTGGGGAGTTACTCAGAAGGCCCAGATCGCTGCTCAGGTCAGGCTGGGTGCTGTTTGATGGGTGGTGAGCGGCTGTATTCTCTCTTCTTATTTCCCTTATCATTATTATTATTGGTGGCAGCAGTAGTGGTTTTGTGTTATGCCTTAGTTACTGGACTGTCCTTATCTCAACCCATGGGAGTTATATTCTTTCGATTCTCCACATCCCTCCAAGAGCAGGGGGAGAAGAGAGGGAGGGAGTGAGCAGCAGTATTGTAGTGAGCTACCGGTTGGGCTTAAGCCACGACATTCCTGTTATATGGGTAGAACAGGAACTATTCATCTAAAAAATCTGAATGACCAGAAAGTCAAATAAATAAAGGAAAATAAAAAATAAAAACCTCTGGTTTTCTCTTTCACTAAAACGTGGAGAATATAAATTTTGTGGCAGATATGACAACAGCTTCACAATGGCAGAGAAAACTTGACTTTCTGTAAAGATTGCGTTTATTTTTATAATTTCTTAAATTTTAATAAATTCATTTATTCTTGAAAATAAATACAGAAAAGGTAATTCTGGATAGAATTCAGAGAAGGATTTAGTTTGATTGAGTTCATCTTTAATATCTTGACAATTGAGAGAAGTCATTCATCAAAGATAATAAAATAAAACTGTTAGAAAATTATCAGATGCCACCTTCTGTTTGGAGTGCCAACAATTTCTGTTATTTCTGCTCCTTGCAATACTTTAGTAAGTCCTTTATTTTATACTTATCATCTGTGATTCCATATATGGGTGTCTAGAAAACTCATAATACTATGACTGGGATAATTTCCTGACAAATTAGTTGGAATTAATACCTTCTGCAGCTGTGTTGTATCATCTGCTACTTGGGGATTTTTTTTTAATGATCTATGGTCTTCAATTTTAAATATACTACCGATTGTATCTTTTTAATATGCCTTAGAGTTCAAAAAAGCATGCAATAGGTGGGTGAACTTTGTATGTTTTAAATCAGCATTTGCCCTCAAGCCATTTTAAATATATCATGTGAGATCCCAGTATGAGATTTGTATTTCTACGTCATCCTGTGAATAAAAGAACCCGTCCTCTCATTTGCTTCAGTGACGTGTGTGTTGAAGCCATAGAACACAGATGTCTAAGCCATTTGACTTTCTGTTTGTCATTGGTTGTTATGCAGTTGTAGGATATGGAGATGAGCATTAAACTCCAAAATACTGGTCAAACTGTGAATGTAGAAGAAGAAAACTTGATAGAAAAGCAACATTTTTTTTCATTTCATGTGTTGCTTTCAAGACATGATCTCCTTTCCTTGTTGATTAAATAAAATTCATTTACATTCTCTCAGCCTGATGCTTTTCTATTTCCTGCCTGGAAAAAAAAAGACTTTAAATTTTATTTTGTTAAGTACTGTTACTGATAACACAAGTGCTTCGTACTTGTTCTGTATGGTACCTGTATGACACTTTTCTAAAAGAATATAAATAGCAGGAAATTGCTAGGGAAAAAATTGCACAGATGTAGGTCGATGCCTTCTATGCAATAAATCTTATGGAAAGTCTCAATAATAAATAATTGCATTTTTTTTTATTTCAAGAACCATATAAAATAAATGATGTAAGTTTAAACACAAATAAGATAATGTGTTCTTCACAGGCTATAAACATCCATGGCAGTTGATGACTGCAATGAAAATTATTATTTCTAATGGGCAACTTCTCTAACTCTTAAATTTTCTGCTCTCTTGTTTGATAAGCAGTCTGAAAACAAATGATCCTATTCTAGGTACAAAAAACTTGGTCAATCTGAATAAGAGTAGCAGAACCCAGTCGTGAAATTTTTCTGACTCTAGGATTATCTAATAATCTGCTGCTTATTAAATACTTGGAATACCTTTTGTGATAGAAAAAATATCCAAGTTATATATAGTCATATCAGAAATAAAGTTATACCTCACTAGATATTGCCACATACCAGACATAATTCTGTGATAAGCTGAACTGGAAACTCTGGAGTTACTGTTTGCTGGGGTCTCTGAGTGCAGCCCTTGAGCTACATTAAGTTCATAAAAAAATCTGTCGGGAATGTAAATGTTCTGACAACAGAAAATATGAGGTGAATGCCTCAACAATAAAGCTTTTCCCTGGGTGACATCTGTCCACACAGCACACGTCACCACCACAACTGGCAACCTTGTTGATGCTCTCAGCCAAGAAGCCAAGGAATAAAACACTATGGATTTTATTATTTATCATGAACTTGCTATGATCCCTCCCAGTGAAAGCTGAGACATGTTGGCAAGACAGGGCAAGCATGGGCCTGCTACATATCCTGTCTGTCTGGGAGCACATCAGAGGGCTGTATGCGTGGCATCTCTCTGAAGTGCTCAATTTATTTAGAAACTGGGGAAGGCGGGAAGGGAGAAAGACAAAGAGAGGGGACTGTCAGTAGAGATGCTGAGTTTGCTGCTTGGTATCCTTTGGGGTAAATGAACTGTACATTGTCTTCACCAATTTTTACATAGTTAAATGTGTAAAATACCAGTATTAGATTAATAATTTGAAAATATAATTTTTCAGAGAGATTTTATGTTTCCAAAAATTAAATATAGTTCTATATGTGTTTTCCTACTGTTTCCATACATTTTACCTTTGACATCATCCATAGCAATTATTCACAAACTGAATTCTTATCTAGCAGTTACATATTAGAAAAATTAAATTTCTCCCTACCCTTTACCTTTCAATATACAATACAATATACACCTTATTCTTTCTAGTAATTTATTTTGCTCTTATCAAGAGCTCATAAGAAAAGATAGAGAAAATATTGCACCAAATATTAACGTATTTTCGGTTTATAAAAGACAGAATGTAAATAAGAGACAATGACTAACTTTGAATAACCTGGAAGCTGATACATGAGAGCTATTTCTTTGTTTGTGTTTCAAATGGAAGAATGGCATAGTATGAAACAGACATATCAAACTCTGAATAAGACTTTTCATTGTCATATCCATGCATTTTGGTCAAATAGGAAATTTATTTCCAGAACTATGTCATTTGGAAGTACTTAAGACACAGTGGGACTGGTGAATTCTGCATATTGGAAGCAAAGGATTTCTTGCTGGAAGCAGAGAGGAGACCTCAAAACAGTTTTCCAATACTTTATGGGGCCTACAAGAAAGCTAGAGAGGGACTTTTTACAGGGGCATGTACTAACAGGACAAGAAGGAATGGTTTTAAGCTGACAGATTGGAGATTTAGATTAGACATTAGGGAAAAAGCTCTTCACTGTTCTCCACACAAGGGTGGTGAGACACTGGCACAGGTTGCCCAGAGAAGTAGTGGCTGTCCCATCCCTGGCAGTGTTCAAGGCCAGGTTGGATGGAGCTTCGAGCATCCTGGTCTAGTGGAAAGTGTCTCTGCCCATGGCAGGGGGTTGGAACTAAATGATCTTTAAGGTCCCTTCCAACCCAGACCATTCCATGATTTTATTATTCTGTGATTTCTTTTAAAGTAACAAAAAGTAAACATGAGACAATACAAGAAATTTATATGCAGTATTTTTCAAAGCATTCTTTTCTAAAAAAAGCTTGAAAACCTACCATCTGCAAGACTGAAACCATCCAATCTTCAAATTTATCTGAAGACAAAGCTATTATGTGTCTTTAACCTTCAGGGTCGTGTCTCAGGTCACCATAGCTAACATCTGGCATTTGTTGTCCCTTTGGAAAGCTAGTATCTAACCTTCTGAGAGAGCTGATAGGGTAAACTACATATGACTTAACACAGGTGAGAAATATAAGACGCTTGTATGTGGCCATTTCTATGTCAAATATCTCATCGTTAGACTTGTTTAACTCAGAATTTTTCCTGATTCAGAGCCTGAGAAGTTGGGGTTTTTTTTCAGAGTGCTGTCAGACATCACCTGACAAGCAGAGACTTCTGTAAGTGAGGCATCAGGATGATGAAACGTTTTGCCTGAAATACGGATATGTACGGCAATATCCTCCTACTACCCCCATAAGTCCAGCCTTTATCTTCCCTTTTATTCTGCATTCATTTCAAAGCTTTCTTGTGCTTTGGATTAATACCAGCTTTCCACAGAGGAGATATGTTTTTACTTTACATAGAACAGACCAGAAAAACATTTATGTTACTGCAATTCATCCCAGCCTGAGCTGAGAATGAGGCCCCACTGTGACATGTGCAGTACAAACACATAGTGAGAGACAGTCTGTGTATTGCTTCAAAGAAATACAATAGACAAAAGACAGCAAGTGAGATGTGATATTGTCAGCCTATTGTCAGCCCTGTTGTACTTCAGTGGTCACAGACACAGAGTTTGGTGACTCCACAGAGGAAGTCTGATGATGGAGACTAACTTTCAAGGATCATTCATTCTTAGTTTTCTGTTTTCCTTTTAACTCACAGATGATAAAAGATATATCCTTATGGTACATTTTAGACTCTTCTGCATCAGAAAAAATGATGTTCAAATATGCTTTTATGATACAGCTGAAATCTGGAAGATATTGCAACTTTCTGGAATAGGGGGTAGCCTGAAGTCCTGGGTGCTCCAAGAAGCAATATCTCACTGTAGTGTCCTTGTCAGACCTCTGGATGCATTTTTGGTGTACATTATCATGGTGCTAGAAGGTATCTTGTCACATGACAGCCATCATGTCACATGTCATGACAACAAAGACACATCAGGCCAGGAGCAAACAGAAGATGCCAAGGTCAGAAATGTGTGCCAGGATCTATCCACATGTCAAGTAATTATTTTAAAGTGTAGGCTTGCAAGCCTTGTGACTCACCGCAGTGTTGGCTCTGATGTTGTTTCTACAAGCGATTCATGTGGATACATGACTAAGATATCTATAAATTTGGCCTGAGGGAAGGTCCTTTACAGCAGTTTGGTCACAGTAAAACCAAAAGGCCAAAAGCAAGCACCTTAGTATTATAGATCTGCGCTGGGGACTGAATGTGTTGAATACTGTATTTTAACAGCCAAAATCCTACTGCAGCTTTTTCTTGATGTGCGCTTTTCTATTTTGATACCACATGGGTATTTAAAATAAAATGCTATTTTAAGCTGCTTGTGTTTTATTGCCTTCAAATTTTTGGGTTCCAGTACTCATAACACCAAATTCATTACAAAATTTGCCTGGGAAAGAAAGAAAAAATGGAGTTTGGGTATCTGTGTTGGAAACAAAGAGGGGTTTTGGAAGGTGGAAAGGACAGAGGCAATTTTTAGAGAAATGAAGGTTAGCAGATCTAAATAAAAAAAAAAAAAGATCTTCTGGGTACTATTTCATGTAGGAGAAAAGGAAATTGAGCCCAACTTTCCACTTTTCAGAACTAGATTGTGCAGAGGAAATTTATCTTCCAAAGGAATATGTTTTTTCTGTTTTTATCACCTTGTTACTCTTATAAGAGAGCCTACAAGAAAGAGATGGACCCTAAAGTAGTCATTCTTCTTGAGTGAAACTATTTCCTTGATTCATCTTCTGCTGTTGCACTTCTCAATACTGTCTCCTTTGCAGTGTTGCCTGAATATGCAGCAGTATTATATAGTGTATATGGGCAATACATGGAATGAAGTCACATCTCATGCCAATGTTTTGTCTTTTTAAAGTATACACTGTTTTCTAGTGCAACAGTACTCTAATAATAGTTAGTGACTGAGTAGTCAGATTTTAGTATTTCAAGTGTCAGAACAAGGTGTAATACAACATCCTTCAATATTAAATTAATATCGTATAATACTGCATTGGTATAACTCCTTTCATGTCAGATGATTCCTGCTAAGACAATCTTTTTTTTAACAGTTTGCATCATGTTTCAGAATGTGAAATATGATTTTTAAAGCACCACTATTAGGGTACAATTGCACTGATAAGTAGTCCATAATTTAAAAGGACAAAACATTGTTATGAAAGATGTGACTTCATTCTATATATTGCAACATATGGTACTTCCAGAGCATGGCAGAAGGCATACCTCAGCCTTGCAACATCGATATAACCTGTCTGCTAGTTTCACAGCACCTCATGATATGGTGAAATTCCTTCGTTCCAGTGTTGCTGTTCATAATAAAAAAATCAAATGTGGAGTTGTGGGGAGGCTGGAAAAATTTTCATATATAGCATGTAATCAACAACAGTCCCTTAGGAGTATGTAATAAATTGCTGCAACATTAGGAAACCAAATCTCCTTGAAAGAAAACATATTACAAGGACAGATGTTAAGAGCATTCTACCCTATGTATATGCAGCTATTAAATATATGTGTGAAAACACAGATATACACAAGAGTTTGTCTTAGCTTGTTGTTGTTACCAGACCTAATATTTGCAGGCCTGTATATGATATTTTTATGCCTGTTATGCTAGTTTTAAATAGCTCTAATCCCCAGTCCAATTAAAGGTGTCACCTCAAAGCGGATCATTTTATTTCCTTGGAGAAAAGATGCAGACTTATTATTCAGTTTAGTAGAGCAACCACTGCCAAAATGACCTTCCTTTTATCTCACATACTTTCATCTTATCCCCTTCCTTTTCTATAGCATGCAGCTTTCTGATGTGCACCTGGCATGTCAGATCAAATCAAAGTTTACGCTAAAGGGGCATTTTTTTACATTGAAACTTGCAAATTAATTTTTAACTCACACATGCAATATCTTAATTGAAGCAGATCAAGACATTTTCTGGTATTTTTTATAATACGAAATAATGTGCAATCCAAGTATATTTTTCTTTGATTTTTCTTCTAATTCCTTTTTTTTTTTTTTTAGAAACATCTCTATGATACCTTGTACTCTATTAAAATAAGATGTTCTAAAACCAAACAGAATATTGCTTGTTTGGAAGTATCACATACATTAGACAAAGTCCATTCAGCTGAGCTTTTGCTGTTTTATGCTGTCTTTTGCTGTCTTTCCGTAACACAGTCTTCTTCTAAACTCACTATTCACCTTCATTCTAGCAGTCTGCCAAGTGATGTATAGATCTTTTTCCCTTGCAACCAATGCCACAGATGTGCTTTGATAAGAAAAAAATTATCTTTGAGGTGTACTGTAAAACTTCCATGTATTGAACTTACTGGGTTCGTTGGTTACTATGACTTACTAATTTAGTGCTCATTATTCAATTATAGCAAAGCAATCTAAATCAGCTGATAACCAACTCTGGGATGTAAGAAACCAATTCTGTGTAACATCCTGAGGGCATGGGATTTATCTAAACTATCTTTTTTTGGAATATTTCATTCTGGAGCATTCTAAAGAAAACAGGTTTTAAGGCCCCAGTATTCTGATGGACTGTGTTACAAATACTATACAAAAGTGAGATATCTTAAATCTTTTTCCTGTATATGGACTGAAGAGAAGACTAAAATACAAGTCCCTTCTCTGAAATGTTTTTACAGTATTCAGGCCCTGTTGTGCTTCTAGGGAATGTGAATTCTTTTTCTCTGTGAAATTCAAAAAGAAGAGAAAAGCAAGAAAAAGTAAATTCATGGCTCTTCCTCCTTTTATATCTGACTGTGGTGCATTCCATGGGAAATTCCAGAATAAACCAGAATTCTTTCTGCAGCTTTTCTGAGTGATGCAGCCATTCACTGCCTCTGGTAATGAACATCTTCTAGGTCTACATTATCTCCAGAGTATGTTTTTTTAAAATAAAATCCTTTATGAAGATAAGGACGTTCTTCAAACATAAGGCTGCTGAGAATGGGTTTCCTTTCAGAAGGAAGGATTTCTATATGTTGATTAAAACATGTTTTAAAACTTGTTAAATAGTTTTGTCTGTATTTGCCTTCATCTTGCGTTACCAGAATAAGAACCTTTAAAAAAATGGCTAGACTATTGGTATAATCAACATCTTTACTGTAAATTAAATGACAATATTAAATATCCAGTCTTTTTAAAAATTCAAATACTGATATTTTATTTAAGATTACACGATTTTGTGTACAAGTATTGTACCTTGGTCTTTTAAGATTAAAATTTTTATTCACCTGAGTTGCTCATAATCTTCAGTTGCAGTTTGCTGCACCAGCCTTTTGTTTTGTTATTATGCCAAGAAAGATATAACTTTTTTCCATTTTCTTTTTTCAAAAGGCAACTCATTGTTGCCTTTACATTACTTTTCTCATTTAAATATTTTTGTTTATGTCTTTATTAAGTCACAAATTGTGCTGGTTAAATTTGACCTCAAGTGACGCTTTTTCATTATGAAGTGACAAAATAAGATTCATGCATGCAGCAACGCACTATACTGGGTGCATTCACTCATTTGGATAACCTTAGCCAAGGAACTAATTTGAATGACACAGAAAAGAATGAAATCAGGTGCTAACCTGGCAATTCCAAATTAAGAAATGAAAGCTTTTCCCTGTCTTCAATGTTTTTCAGTAGTGTTTGGATATTAAATCCTGTCACAGTAAATCATTACCATTCTTACTGAAAAATATTTGGGAAAGTGAAAATTCTCCTCTGCAACTCAATTTCCATCTTTCTCATTTTGGGTCCATAATTTGGGTGAATGGAAGTGCCTGCTTATCTTCAGCTCAAGTTCATGTCAGGTGTTTCACTGTCAGCAGTTCATGGGTAGGATCGGGTCTTCTGTTTCTGTGATTTTCAGCTTCTAAGCATATAACCATCATGTTTGAAAAGAAATCTTACTGTTTTGTTAGCCAAAACAGAAACAAGAACAAATTTCACTTCCCATAACACAATATCAAACTTATAACCACAACTTTGCTTGTTGCTTTACCTCTTCCCACTGCCATGACGAT
>JAVHNF010022099.1:0-13055 GCA_034783455.1 Micropsitta finschii | reverse complement strand
GGAGGTTTGCCCCTTGGGATGCTGGTGAGCCCTAGAGCTTTGTAAGATCATGAGAGAAATAGTGATCCTAGCAAGGAAAGTGCTTTATATTGATTCCTGCACAAGCCAAGGAGCAGCTCAGTCGTACCAGCCATGGCATTTGTGTGCAGGAGACAACGGAGGGGCTGTCGCATGGAGGGACAGGGGTGGACACATCTTTCCCTGCTCTTGCAGCTATGGGATGGTTGTAGTGGTGTGCAGGAGTGAAACTCGTGGTGTATGTCACATCCAAGAGTCATTCCGCATGTCACTGTCTGCTCCACCATGGCCATGTGCTTGCTGGAGGGCTGTGGGTACATCAGTGCTGTTGTGAAGTGGTTTTCACCATGCCCTGCAGGAGGGTTTGCCTGCAGGTTGTTCTGAACATTGTCCAGCATCATCCACCATTGGTGCCATACAAAACTAATGACAGTCACAACGTTCTAATGAAGGTGGCTTATCTGGGCTTAACCATGGTTTCGGTACTTGGTACTTCCCCTGGTTACCCCAAACGTAGCAGCTTCCCACCCCTTTCCTCAGTGCCTACAAACCAGGGTGCCCGCTTTTCGGGGAGCACCTGATGTCTTTGTTGTAACTGCAGAGCCCAGCTAATGAACATAGGATTGGAAAGCACCATCCAGCGGGTCGGGTGCTTTGCTATTATCTGTTCTCAGCACAAAGTGGAATTTCCTTGACTACCCCAACCCTTACTTGTTTACACTTGGCTTATCTGCAAATTCCATCATTTGCATACACAAAATAGGGTTTTTTTCCACACTTAGTAGCACTGATTGATAACAGAACGCCGTCGCAAGCCCTCCTATTACTCCAACTTCATTGCTTCTACAAAGTAGACTCCAGCCCTCTTACCTGAAGATGCTTTGCTTGGAAGAATTATCGATGATTAAAACCAAGCCACACTTGTCAAAATCAATTACCCCAGCACATTCTGAGAGGCAGCAGCGTTCCCCTTCCCAGCGGCTGCCTGCCTTGCTCGTTTGCACTGTGTGGAGACCTGCCATGGGACGGCAGCGCTGCGCCGCCGCCGGGCCCCCCGCCCGCCGGCAGAGGGCACCAGCGCTGCGCCCCATCCCCAGGGCGGTCCTCGGGCGGTGCCGTGCCGCGCCGAGCCGTGCCGTGCCGAGCCGTGCCGTGCCGTGCCGTGCCGTGCCGTGCCGTGTGTGTCCCGGCGCCGCGCTGGGGTAGCCGCGCCTCGGCTTGCCAGTGTCCTTACCGCTGCCCCTCTGGGGGCTCGGTGTGGGTACTGACACTGGAGGTCAAACCGCACAGCGGCACCCTCCAAGTTGCCGTTTTCACTCTGTATAAGGTAGCAGAACGCGCGGCTCTCGGCGTCTCTAACTTCTGTGACCCTTTTCCACCCTCGCGCTGACACTGCGAAAAGGAAGGTCCGTGATCCCCGAGCCAACTTTGAGCAGTCCGTACGTGTGCTGAAGCATGCCAAAGAGGTCCAGCCCCACGTCATCACTAAAACCTCTATTATGCTGGGGCTAGGTGAGACAGATGAACAAGTATATTCCACGATGAAATGTAAGTTGTGTTTGAAACACATGCCAGAATTCACAAGTACGAATTTTATTGTGCTGCAAAACAGTCATAAGCATCTTTGCCTCAACATGAAAAGCAGTTTGCTGGTGCAGGAGATATGTTCTAAGCGGGAAAAAAAACCCCACAGGTTTCATGACTATCTCAACATTGAAGTTTCGTGTTCAGTGACTTTTGTTAAGAAAAATGGAACTTCTGAAATGTTTTGCCTTCATATGGCTTTCAGATGCAATTTAACAGGTAAATCTAGCTTGAGTTGATTTCAGTTGAAATTATAGCTGGTTTTGTGTGACTATGTTGACATTCTTATTTTTGCAATACTTAAATAATAGGCTTGCAACATAGTTTCTTTTTAGAAACAGCAGGCCTGATTGTTTAAAATAATTTGCAGTGAATATGATTGTTCAGGCCAGCTGACTATCAAGAGGTTGGATTTCCCTCTGTAAGCAGACTACCTGAAGACATGTGCTGTAGTATATACTCAGATTTTAGCAGACAAAGTTTGAGATTCTGCAGGCATCAAACTAGTGTACATCCCAAGTGTGTAAAACTGGCTAAAGATGTTGGTGATGTCCCCTGATTTATAGCTCTTTAGAACTGTCCATATCTTTGTGGCATCAGGTCTCTTGAAACAGTGTAGAAGTGCCAACTGTACGTGCATGCATCCCTTTTTTTATGAAATGAAGGCTGTAACCCAAAGACACAATGTGAATCAGTAAGATAAAAAAAGACGAGAGCATGTTATCTCTGACGTGAGGCACATGGCTGCAGTGAGTGCAGCACAACACTGTTCTCTCTGGCTTTTGACTGGGAAGCTCCGATCTTGCAGCAGCATCAGGGTGAGGTGTGTGGCTGCTGCTCACCCAGGCTGCAGGTTCCCTTCACTGCAGAGCAGAATGTAACCCCTGCAGGCTGCTGCAGCCTGACCTTTGTTCACACTTGGAAGGAGGCTGCTTTCTAATTGGTGACAGGCCCTTGTGATCCTTCCGCCATTAACAGGGAATTCTCTTTTTCCAGTGTTGCGGGAAGCAGATGTGGATTGTTTGACCCTAGGACAGTACATGCAACCAACAAAACGTCACTTAAAGGTAAAAATGCCTTTAATTTCCAGACAGTGTTATGGCCTGCACTGTGCACACTCCTCCTTTTAAACTGAGGGTTGGTATGCATCCTTACCTTAACTGTCCTTTGTTTAACCTGATCTTCATTTATTATGGACTCCTCACTAAAATTGACCTCAGCCATCTAATCTCTTCCATCTTCTGCAGACTGCCCACTGCTACTTTCTGCTTTTAGCTGGGGAGATAGCTGGAGCTGAGGCATGATTCTGGAAAATAAGAGTTTCAGCGTATGTCTCAAATGTAATGGTTCAGGCAGGCTCCCCTTCACAATCTCATAGGCTCTCCCTTAATGGTCCCACTTGAGCTAGGGAAATGACCATTTTCTCCTTCTGTCCTCTGTCTGGAGCTTGTGTCTCTGTTCAGCTATTGTGTTTCACTGAAACAACTGTCAGTGAAGAGATTTGTAGGACTATTGTGCTTCTTTTACTTGGACAGAAAAAGGTTTGCTCAAAAGGACTGTTCAAAAAACAGAGTTAAGTAAATGATAAAGTGACAATTAGAAACTTTATAAACTTTTCAGCTAAATATGAAAGGCAGATAAAATGCATTCTGCTGGTAGAAAGCAGAAAAAATTCAGTTTGTGGCTTGACTGCCAAAGTTTTGTAGTGTAAGATTTTGAACTTGCCATGTAACTGTGTTTACTTTCACTACATGCTAGCTGTAGCCATGTCCTTGCATTCATACCTGATCAAAAGGAATTCTTTTCACTCAGGTTGAAGAGTACATAACTCCTGAAAAATTTAAGTACTGGGAAAAAATAGGAAATGATCTTGGATTCCATTACACTGCTAGTGGGCCGTTAGTGCGCTCCTCCTACAAAGCAGGTAATTACTGACAAGCATGCAGTTCTTTAGCACATAATGTTTTATTCTGTGAAGTTGAAACAGTGAAGTAATATGTGCAAAGCTCACCCTTTTTATTAATTATTTACGCATCCTGTCTTCCATAGGTCACCTGCATGCATCAGTATGACACGGACTGGTAGTTGTACAATTGCTGCTGCTTACGTTGGTTTCTTGAAAACCATAGTTTGTACTATAATTGATGTGTGAGGCAGGATAAAGAGTACCCAGTGTCCAAGTTTTCCTTTATATTCTGCCTATTGTATGTTTCAGGGTTTAATGGGGCCCTTTGCTGTTTGTGATGTGTTGCTTTAGGCAGAATTTATTTACAGTGCTTAGAAATGATTAGACATGCTTATGGCCATACCTTTCTGACAAAGCACTGGGTGTTAAGTAACAGCTGACATTAATGGAACTGTTATGTAGGTCCAACATCCTGCTTTTCCCTAAGAAGAGAATGGAGAAGACTCATCTGGGGCACCTTTACTTCTCAGACAGCTTTAATGCCAGCTCAAACGCGAGCATATAGCAGGTTTCAGTATAAGTTGCTGATACTTTATGAAATTGGAATTAATTTTTAATGGATACAATTTGCTGCTGCCTGTTGGAAAACACGAAACGGCAGAGCTATTTCATCAAATTGAGCACAAGGAAACCCAACGTTTAGAGGTGGAGAGGTTGGTTGATGGGTTATAGGTTTTGGTTTGGGGTTTTTTTTTTACATCTCTGCTATATGTATTGAAAGTGCTGTTGTGTAAAATTGAGTTACTATAAAATACTGGTAAGAACAATTACACTGTAGAACAGAACACTCACATTATGAAAAAATGTGCATTGTTTTATTTCACTGAAATACCTACAAATCATTTTGGTGCTTTTTTGCCTTTTAATAGGTGAATTCTTCTTGAAGAACTTGGTAGAAAAAAGAAAGACAAAAGCCGTCTGAAAATACAAATGAACCTATTTAAAGCAGCCAGTTTCGAGGATCCTCTTTTCAGCGTGTAATTATGCTCAGTTCCAGAAATGCAGAAGACCAGATGGTAGATGCATGAATAAATTTACTATCTTTCCAGAACACGCTTCTCTCACCAAAGCACTTCACATTATTTTACCTCATTCCTTCTGCCAAGGCTACAACTACATAGTATGTGTAGTGTTCAGCAGAAGGTCAGAAGATAGAACTGTGTGATAGGACTGTGACTGATTTTGCAAGAGTGATGGAAATGAGGTGGAAGAAATGTAAGCTGAAAAACAAAATCCGATTTAAGTAAACAGGTTTGATACAACCATCAGAATTGCTGCTGTTTATACTTGTGAAGGTGTTAATAATAATGTGAAAGGTACTGGTATTTTGGTGTATCTTACCATTATGTAACATGAGCTTGTAAGGACTCTGGGAACTAGAGGAGTTCTAAAGCAAGCTTGTGTGCATGACAAAGGACCAGATGAGGGCTGTTTGAGCCACCCTGAGGTGTGTAACAGACCTTCAAGAGATGGTATCTTACCGGCATCTTAAGAAAATGAGATGTGTACCATTCTCATAGCTAATAGAAAAAGCACTTTTCAGGTGCTTGCATGTCTTAAAAGCATGAGCCTTGGTAAACACAAGGCATCAAGTTGAAAGAAAGCAACAGCCCTCTGTGGCAAGACAATTAACCTTGTGTAGATACCATAGAATTGAAACCACATGGGAGCTCCCAGTTGCCATAACAGCATAAATATAGCCACCCCTAGCTTGGGTGCTGTGATCCTAACAGATTCCACTGAGTTGCACAGGTGCTGCTTTGGTATGGGTCTGCAGGACTGCTGCTATTCTGTACCGTGCTTCTGCTCCATAGGTATTGTCTGTCATTAAAGGACAGTTAAAAACCCAGTCTGAGAGTGTGGTGGTGTGTTTGATGGGTCTGGTGACCTGCCCCCTTGAGATGCAGTCTGGCTGTTAAAGCTGAACTGTGTCATGGATGAAATGTGTAACGTATTACATACCTTTCTAAGCTCAAGCAGAAACACAACCATGGATTACGGTACAGTAGCAGCTGTAAACTCTACACACTCATGACAGTTCAAAGTGCATCTCTGCCTAATAATTCTCAGTTGTTTGCTATGGCCATGAGATACCATTTTGAACTGGCTTCAGTTCTAGCTTCATGAAGTTATTTGGGAAACATGCCAGCAATTTGCTGCCTGGCCCCAAACTCTCATCATGCAGGTAATCCTAGGGCTGGCTGTGGTAAATTACTGTAACTAAATTAACTGTAGTCTGTATGAAAGAGAGTGGACCTTCCACCCACCCCCTGCTCAGCAAGATGTTAGAAGGAAAATGGCTTATCAGCAAGTTAATAAAGAGACTCAATATTGTCAGGAATGACAAAAAACAGATGATATGACTGGGCCAGTGATGTACATCTGACTTCACAAAATGAATTACAGCAATAGTAAAGCATTATGAAGACAAATAGCCTTGAGCTAGAATAAATGTACTAATTAAACAGTGTAAATTATGGGAAGAGAAACCTGAGCCATGAGGAACAGGGGAGGGAGAACAGAGAAACAGAATTCTCACTAGCTGTACTTTGTAAGGGCAGAGAGAAGCGCAAGGCTGCTTTTTTAAATAAATAAGTAAAAGTTTGACCGCTAATCTTGGAACCAGACATGCTTTGAGCAAAAAATGCCCTGCTTCAGCTGAAGTAACCTGAACACCAGAGCAGTGGATGGTTATCAACTATGGTATGGGAATTCACTGCTCCCTCCACCGCAGCAGGCAGGGAGGGAGGGGTGCAACAATAATCCCAGGATACCCAGACGTTTTAACATCTGCCAGCCTTTATTACAGGTCCTACTATAAATACTTGTTTTGGCTTGCTTACAGAGCAGATTTAACAGTGTTAGTGTAGCTTTTGTCGAGTTACCGCTCTTTCAGCATATCAACACCAGAAACACAGGAAAAAAAAGGGAGTTCTGAGCCATACAGCCATTATCAAACATAACACAGTAATTATCCATGATTTCTTTACAGTGAGAGAAACAATGCTTCTGAAAATACAGTCCAGTGTTACTTCATGTTAGAATTATCATATGCATTGCTGCTGGGTAGTTTGGAAGATGGTCTTAGGCTTTTACACAACCATCTGCCAGCTGGTACCAAGTTTCAGAAGCTACATAAGCTATTTTCTATCTGCATGTTTTGCTGTGGTTTCTAAGGAAAGCAGTCACATTTTGACTTCATAAACTAGAGGGGTGCTTTGTTTATAAGGGCATTTGAGGACAAGCCCTGAAGTTCTCCTAGCTAAGAAATCCTGCTTTTACAACCATCTTCCTTTGCTATTGCCCCTTCAGTTTTTCTGTAATTCCATGTTAAAGCACTAAAGTCTCACAGAACTCTTGGTTATAAATTCAGCACAGGTTTCATGACTATCTCATTTTTGTTTCCGATTAAGTTTCATGTTTAGTGACATACGAAAAGAAAATGTCAATCACATCATTCTGTCAGTTTGTTTAACAAAGCAGCCATAAAATATTTTAAGAAACATTAATCTTCCTTGCAATCAGAAAAACATCAAATTGAGTTCTGAGAATATGATTTCAATTTGACACAGACACTTTAAAAGAAGGAACAGCCTTTTTTAGCATCACTGCATCAATCTACTACACCATATGAAGCTTAATTAAATGTTATGCAACTAAAGAACTGCATCTTCAAGTGGCTTCAAGTCCTCAGGTCAAATCAACAAAGCCAAGGTTCATTTAAGAATAGTTTTAAATTTTTTTCCTGCTTGATCAGTAATATTGGTGTCCCCTTCATTTAAAAGGATATCAAGTACTTATGTCTTATAACATGTAGCAACCTACTGCAGATATGCAGCTTGTAATGGAAATTCAGTTCATAATGGAAATTCTTAGCTCATAATGGAAAAAGTAATGAAAACCAACTCCAGTATTCCTAAATCAGCCAGATAATCTATTTCATTTCCCTGCATTATTTTACAGTTTATTTTAAGCTTTACCTGTTTGGCAAGACTATAGCACTATAAGAACTTCAGCTGACAGAGAAAAGTGTAAACTTGTTGGCCAGTACAAAAATCTTACCACTGATCACTCCTATACTAAGTAGTCTTGGTCAAAAATGCATTTCTTCTACGCACTTGCAATATTCTTGGCAACATGTGCCTGGCCCCAGACTAGTTTTTACCTTCACAGAGGGCTGAGCATACATACACACAACAGTACATCTTGCCAGGCATTTACAATTAGTCTATTTGGCAAGACTTTGGTAGGACTTAATTAACGCAGTCTGTATCATGCTATTTATAGGCTTGTATTAAAGCTGGATTTGCTTTGTATTCCCATTTTTACAGTGAAAAGCAGTGTCAGCCCATTGACTTCAAACACACCACATCAATGGGTGAAAGGCTGAGAAGATTTGAGATCGTTCAGCCTGGAGAAGAGAAGGCTCCAGGGAGACCTTACTGCGGCCTTTCAGTTCTTAATAGGGGCCTGTAAGAAAGATGAGGAGAGACTTTTCAGCAGGGCCTGTTGTGATAGGATGAGGGATTTTAAACTAAAAAAGGGAGATTCAGGCTGGATGTGAGGAAAAAGTTTTGTACAATGAGGGTGGTAAAACACTGGCACAGGTTGCCCAGAGAGGTGGTGGATGCCTCATCCCTGCAGACATTTAAGGCTGGATGTGGTTCTGGGCACTCTGATATAGTTGAAGATGTCCCTGCTCACTGCAGGGGTTGGACAAGATGAGGTTTGAAGGCCCCTTCCGACTTAAACTGTTCTGTGATTCTATAATCAGCATTCACCCCTGAAGATCCAGCCCAGCACCATGCAATGCTCTGCTCAGGAGTGACCTGCACCGCTCCAGCTATGAAAAGAGATGCTCCTGCACAGGAGGAGCCTGCAGGGGCAGGGTGGGGAGGGGGTCACTGCATGGACCTTCACCGGGTCCAGGCAGTGCTCACAGAATGGCATCTTTCACTGTCTGCCAAGCAAAGTGCAGGCAGGGGCTCGTGGAGCACCACGGCCATGAAGCCATCAAAGGTGCACACACAGCCCACTGCAACCTGTCAGAAATGCTTCTGTTTGAGTTCAGTTTTAAAAGGGGCAAAGTGGTAGAAATTAATATATGCTTACCCCTTCTCATTCCTGCCCTGAGTCTCTGACCTTACTGGGATAAAAACCAAGTCAGGAACCAGAAAGCTCTTTCTGAACCAGTAGCCTAAAAGCACAGGAGAACCACCAGAGCTCTGCAACACCAGCTGAGAGCAGGGGGTGTCTCTGTGATTTACCATTCCCCATCCCTCCCTTTGTTCTATCCTCACCTCTACTGTGGGCTGCTTTGCAAAGGGGCTGGCAGCGAGGGGAGAGGAGAGGCTGGTGTGTGTGTGCATCCAGCTCAGG
Source organism: Micropsitta finschii (assembly GCA_034783455.1). NCBI lineage: Eukaryota > Metazoa > Chordata > Aves > Psittaciformes > Psittacidae > Micropsitta > Micropsitta finschii. Next base: position 4,108 of record JAVHNF010022099.1, on the reverse strand, counting down.
CTGGTTCCCTGCTCAGGGAAACATTTTATTGGATTTGTTACTCTTTGATGCTGATTAAGCCCATGGGGTAGAAAAAAAGCAGAAGAAGGGGGAGTGTGGCAGGAGGGGAAAGATGCAGTTTCCCTGTGGCTGCAATGTTTTTAATTTATTATTAACCATCTCTCATGTGTTATCTGACAGCTCTGTTGAATTCTGGATGCAGTGGAAAGCAGTGCCTGCACTCACAGTTTTCCAGGGTGTATGTCCCCAGTCTCCCCAAATCAAAGTCCAGGCTGTCCAAGGAGTTAACTTTGTAGATACTAATTTTAAACAAACAGATTAGTAGGGAGTTAGCTCCCCTGGAGCTGGAAGGCTGAACCATTCCAAGGCCAGGATTGCACAACAGAAATCTCGGTGATAGCCCAGCAGTAAGACATGCCGAGGAGCCAAGGGTGAAAGCAATTCTGACACTGGGCAAGCCCAGAACGGCTCAGACTGTGCTTAAATCTTCTTCCTTAAGCTCATTTCAATTTGGCCGCCAAAAATCTCTGAATAGCCATTTTTGACAATTGCTGAACTCTCCTCTTATGCCACAGTTATGTCAGTGCCCGGACACAGCACAACTACGGGCACTGCTCTGGTTAAGTTCCTGGTTAAACAGAGATACATTTAGCCTTTCAAAGACCTTCCAGGAGGGTGTTCCCTTTAGGCACACAAGTGCCTGTGCCTTGACCCTACCTGGAAGCCTGCAGTAGCTATACGTTTCCCCAGCTCTGTTGTATAAACACCAGAAGTCAGAACCCAATCAGTCTGTTACCTGAAAACAGCAGGGATTTGGAGTCTTGTTCTACATTGCCTTATGCAGTCCTGTATAAAACAGGAGTTAAAAAGCTCCCTGAGCACTCCAGCACAGTACCAGCACACTGGTTAAGTGTCACTTCACATGGTTACAAATGACTGTAACCTGCTCAGTCTATAGCTTCAGCTTTCAAAGCCACCAGCTGGTGATCCCAGCAGGGAGGATCACTTGTGGCCAGTGCTTCTACACAGACAATGAGAACTGGCCATTTTCCCTGCCATCTTTCTGAAGAAGCTGGAAACGTGAAAGCTAGAACTTCATTCATGGTTACTGGATAAACACGTGCTCTCACTGATGCTCATTCCACTTGGTGCTATGCTGGTTACTAGAGCTCAAGGCAAGGTCCCTCTAAAAATGGACTTACTGTTTCTGCAAAAAGCCATGGCTGATGTGAAAGGAGATCTAGAGAAAACCAGTCAGATGGGCTTTCCAACCACAAGATGCTCTGCCGCAGGCTGGGACAACAGCAAATCTACAAGGTCAACATCTTTGCTCCACACAAGCACCAAACCAGTAACTAATTCAAATCAGAGACCACCACAGCTGACAAAAACAGGCTCTGCTGCAGCACAACCCGCTCTCCATCCTTGGGTCAACCCATGCTTCTTCTTCCATTAGACTACTACCATGTTATTAAAGAATTACTGATTGTTGAGAACCAGAGTTGGTGCAAGGACATGAGGTTAATGGCGTGCAAGATGCTCTGCTAATGCTCTTAAACACTGCCATCTCCTGGGAGAGAGGAGATAACACAGCCCTTTCATCAACGAGTTGTACAGTACGAACTTGACATCATCTCTGTGGACATGAGCATCTCCACCACTCAGTAGAGGCTTCAGCCAGAAAAAGCCAGTCATTAATCTAGACAGCATCTCGAAAGAGCACTCTTACTGTGCCTATCAACGAGATCTAACTACCAATATGTTCCGTTAAAGGATATTTTTTAAGGTCATCTAAAACATGGTTCCACAGAACCTCACGCAGGTTTAGGTGTGTGTATTTAGTGCAAAAGCTGTCTCCCTAAGGTGCACCTCAGCAGAAACCACAAAAATAATATTCACTTGACCCCAGGCTCCTCCACAAGTGTTACTCCCAAACCATCTCTATCCCTGTTGGCAGAACTCTTCACACCATGTTTTATCTTATTGCTAAAAATAAATCACTTGTAAATTGTTTTATAAATTATGTATAAGAAGAGCCCTCATAGTCTGAGATGTGCTACCAGTGTATGGTACATGATAGCAAAATAAAAGGATCTTCAAGGGTGGGAGGGGGAAGGGAAAGGAGCACTTTTATAAATAATATATTCAGTGGTCAAAGAAAGTTATCACCTTTTATGAAGTGTTTGGGATTCGTTATGCATAAAAAGCGCAGCAGTGCTTCTAGTATGCATGGCATCAGGATGTGATTACTAAGTATTACGGCCACCAACTAAGTGATTATTGGTGTCATCATTTGTTTACCTAACCAAAACCTAGGCTGCCACCTCTCATCAATGGGAACAAACAGCTGATGTGTTTGACCAGTGCCAAAGAAACGCTTGGATTATTCACAGCAAGATGATGTCCCCATCCTTGTGGGTTTCATTTGGTATTCATTGTAATAGCACTGATCCTAATGAATTCATTTGGTATTCATGTGGATGTCACATGTATTTCCAGAGATGTTCTGCTGTAATTTAGCATGGGTTAATGGACACCTCTATTAAAGTGTTATTGAAAGTTTGACATTCAAATAACCCAGTTTAAAATCAGACAAACCTAGATATTAAAGCTGAAGGGAGGATGGGGGGAAGGGAGAACCTGAGCAGGAGGCAAGACTGAAATGCCATGTGAAGACAGTAACACTTCTCTGCCTGCTAGGAAAACTGTCCTATCCCTTCCTCTCTCCCTCCTCCCCAGACTAACCAAAAGCAGAGTTTTGACTATTTTCAAAGACTTTGTGATGAGGCCGCTTTCCATACCCAACCCAGCTCTGCCTTTGGGGTCAGCCCGGCTGGCTGTTACCCTGCCAAACACTGTACCAGGGCAGGGGAAAGGCTTTGGGAGCTTGTAAAACCACGGTTTGGCAGCACTTCCACCTGCCTTTACAGACTAGGCATGGAGGCATCCCACTCCCTATCTGTGACCCTGCAACTCCAAATGCATCACCAGGATCGCAAAAGGAGGTTGAAATGAGCAGAAGCCCTTTTATTTTCCACTTTTTGTAATTCTGGAACTATTTTTTCTGTGGTACAGATGCAGAAACCAGGTGACAAGGCTGCAGGAGCAGCTCAGAAAGTGGCAGTTTTAGAGACCAGTGTCTTGTGACCTAAATGTGCTACTGAACAGAGTGAATTCCCTGTTCACTTTCAAGGAGCTCAAACCACTTCTGGTGCGTTGCCAAGAAGTCTTGAGATGACAGAGACAATCCCCAAGCTATTACATTATAAAGAAATACTGTCTGGAAAGTCTTACAGAAATCACCTTCCTTTTCTTTTTCTCTCAACATGTTCTCTCATGGTACCTTTGACAATGATGAAATCAACCCTTCCAGGTGCTTCCATAAGCACTTTTAAGGACTCAACAAACACTGAACATAGTTATCCTGTATGTGCCAACAGTGGAATATATGATGATAGACTTGTGGTGTAAAGCTTTTGCTCACATTCATTTAGGATGACCTGCATAGATATTAAGATTTTGACCAAAGGGAAAGTCTGAATTGGTGAGTAATGTGACCAGCCCAAACCTGACAAAATCTCAGCACCACACTACCACATTCTAACCACACATGCAGCCTGTATACAGTAATTGTTTATATTAGACACAGAGACAGTATACCACGTACTTGGGTAACATAATCATCACTTAAACTGACATTTCACCAACCATGAAATAAAGTGTAAGCCACAGAATAAATGGGTTTTTTTCTCCGCATTGTATTAACACTACTCAGCTCCACCCGTGCCAATGCAGCCCCGGTGTTTCCATGATAAGTAAAGCACTTGAAACACAAGAAACCTAAGAATAAATATCCATCATGCAAAATACGTGAGGCTGTGGTCAGCTCCGAGGTTTGAAATGCTACTTGTTGCTCAGCCTTCTGGCTTTTGTGAGTACTTCCATTATCCAACACTCACAGCAATGCAAAAACTCATCCGATCATGAAATTCGTTTGTTTGTGCCTGCAGATTAAATTGCTGGTTCTAACACAGCGTGTGCTGGTTGTGGCTGTTTCCTAAATGCTACTTTGGGAACAGATGCCTGATGTAAACTAACCTCCCCCCAT
>JAVHNF010022098.1:8185-18226 GCA_034783455.1 Micropsitta finschii | reverse complement strand
GAAGGTGTCCCTGACTATGGCAGGGGTTGGAATTGGATGATCTTTAAGGTCCCTTCCAACCCAAACAATTCTATGAGCTCTGCGTGATGGTCAGAATGAGTAACTTGCATAAGCATCAGCTAAGCACTGTGACTGGATTCCTCCATTGCTGCTTCTCCCTTATCCACTTCCCATTTTCCTGTGTGTCTGTACTATCACTTGATATTCTTCAGAGTTCTCCCTTTAAAACAGAAGGACACAGTATTTTCAAAGATTTCCTCATTCCTCATGAGGAAAGAAATCTGTGAGAACAGTGGCCATGAGCGGATGTTTAGGAAAGAGTAAGACAAGTATATCTGATATTTGTGAATTGCCTTCTTTCCAAGTATAAATATAAGTCCCTATTCAGTAAGTATACTAATATCTGTCCTGCAGTCAAAGCTGAAGAATTGCTAATTATATTTTTTTGTTCCCTCCTCATATGCAGGAAACATACTGTTGAATGTTCTAATTCCACCTAAGATGCCATGTACAAGAACCGGGAAAAACAATGTTCTTATAGTTTGTGTTCCTAACCCACCAATTGATGAGAAGAACCCAGCTGTTCCTGTCACTATGTTAATAAGGGTGAAAACAAGTGAGGATGCAGATGAGTTGCACAAAATCTTACTGGAGAAAAAGGAGGCTTAAATAAGTTGTAGTCAGTGATGTGAGGAATAATTGCCAAACTGCTGCTGCTCTTTTTTCCTTCCATAAGTTCACTTGAACACTTAACTCTTTACTCTGATATTAAGAACTGTTATAGGGATTCTGGAAAAATTCTGTGAGGAAAAGCTAAACTAGGTAATAAAAAGCTTTAATAGAACACAAGTGTTGGACTGTGCTCCCTCATTTTTCAGTATTTAAATGCAGGACCTCTTGGGGATAAAGCACATAGATTTAAATTGAAGCCTGTTTCTAACACTGGTCAATTTGACTGAATGGACTGAATCAGACTGCAAAAGTATGGTACCCAAGCTTCCTCACAGACTGCAGTGCAATGCAACACCTGCCTCTCCGGAAGGGAGGATGCTGAAGTGTAACTGTTGAAACTGTTTCTAGACTCCAGATTTTTAATTTTAACTGGTCTGTAGTACTCTGGTAAGACTAAGTTTTCAAACTCTGTGACAACAGTGTACCCCAACAACAACGATACTATATATTGTACTGTGTTTTACAGAGTTGTGTGCTTTTGAGACTGAGACTGAATCTCCAGCTATTTAAAAGAAAACTTGCTTGCGTAGTCTTGTTGACAGTAGTGTTTCTTAGAGAACTGTCAGTTCTGTTCTTACTGTAGCAACAAGCTAATGATGTGCAATAGTACAAGCAGACAACTGGAAGATGATCTTAGATCACAACCACAGCTGGCATTCCCTGACTTGTGACAAGTTGAGGCAAAGGGTTGTACTTCCATTTTAGTCTCTGGAGGAATTCTTCCCTAGTCCCTTGGGCTACAGCTGAAACCCAGCAGAGGCAGAGTTGTCAGTGGTGTACTTGTCTTGCTACTGGTACTTTTCTGAAGGTAGCTCTTTTCACAAATGAATTTCAGGATTTTTTATAGATCTTTATATTGCCTCTGGCCATTACCAGGAAATACATCCTTAGATGTGTGTGTCAGTCATTATTTTTCCCCATGTCCTAAAACTTCACTGCTTTGTGTAACATTAAATAAAGCAGTAGTTCACAGGTTTGGGACAAATTTTCTATTTTAAGTAGGGAGCACTGGCTTTATCTACAACTTGGTTTTCAGCTGTGTTAAAATTCACCATGTGGTAGTAATTTGTTGGTCAGAACATCATTCTGGGCTCTGCTTCCATCTCAACTTTATCAGACCATATGTGGTTATTTAATCCTTTTCCTTTTCACATCTTGTTTACTGAAAGCTCCTTCCCTAAGAATTGGTTTCCTGATTCACTTCCCGCTCTGGGAACTATGTAAGAAAGAGCTAGATGTTTATGTTAAACTTGAATTCCTCTCAGGTCTGTCGCACTGACCAGCTCTGGGGAAACAGAAGCAACATGACAGCCTGCCTCAGGTTACTGTGGGCATGGAGGGAAGAATCTCATTCCTTAAAAAAGATAAAAGCATGATTCCGTGATGCAGTTCTTACAGAGAACCTGGGAATCTACAGGAGTGGCATCCTGTAGTGGGGAAAAAGTAGTAGCACCATTTGACTAAATACAGTGCATGGTACCTGCTTCCCACTGCTTCCTGAGGGAAGAAAGGGCTGCCTTTACTCTTATTTCACTGCACAATTCAGGTTATGGCCTTTCCCCTTCTCTCTCCCCCCTTAACTAAAAGGAGGGAAAAAAACCCTCTAGGATCTCGACCAAAGTTCAAAAACAAAGGCCTTTGCTCACATTTCAGCTACACTTAAGTCACAGGAATCACATTTTAACACTCAAGTGTAAAGGGAGCTCAAATACCATTTCAAATATCTGAAGTACAAACTGGTGCCTTTTTCTTTCATGTGGCTCAGTACTTACCCCTTAAAAATGACATTACTGTCCTCAAAATAATGTTGTTTCTAAATAAATAAACAAATAAATAAATAAATCTTGCTGATACCTAAATTAGAGGCCAGAAGCTGAAGACATGTGCCTGATAGAAAAGCAGAACGTTGCCTGAAAATTTATGACAGGCTCAGGTTTAATGTCCAAGGGCTCAGTTAGTTTTGCATTTGTCTTCTGGCTGTAATGTCTTAAACGTGTCTCCATGCAAAAGAGTTTATGGACTATAAGGCATAAGGTGTTGTAGGTGATTTCTTAGCATCCCCCAAAGAGCAACTGTAGAAGTTGTATAAGTGGTCTTGGGTTTGTTTACTGCTGACAGCTCATAGATGTGTAACCTTCTTCATCCACTGAAGCATGGACCAACTACCTTAAGCAAGTGAGAGACAACCAACTTCCTCAGTATCCTTAGTTTGCCTCCACAGTAAAGCAGTCTTGGCATTTTATGTGCACCTCTTGGGCCCAGTTCTAAAGCTGGCAAGCTGAATAAACTGATGCTTGTGTCTCCTGTTTCCAAGGGTGGGCATTCTGAGAGTGAGCACAGTGTAACAAAAAATAAGTAGAAGAATAATAAATTGTGTTGAAAAAATTAAGCCTTACAATACCAGTGGTAGCAAATAATAGCTTCTGTAAGAGGTGGGAAAGATCAAACTATGAGACACCTTAATTCTTTAGCACCATACATATTTATGGGTAGAGCTAAGGGCAGGTATATAACTGGAATCTCATGTAAACGAGAATGTCAAATATATGCATGAACATGTGATACTAAACATTTTATACAGGGAAAGTTGCCACTAAAAGAACAGGGAAGAATTTTACTGCAAATCAACATAATTAATAGCAACCCTGCCATTATCTGGATTATGACACAGGAAGTCAGTCACATGCTTCTCACTTGGTGTTTAGTTATAAAGCACAACCCTGCACCAGTACTTTTACCAAAACAAATTTTTGATGATGCTTCAGTTTCTAGTGAAGAAATATTCAACTGTACCAAAACTGTAAAAGACCAGAGATTATTAAATAGAAATAAAGGCCTGAATTAATTAAAAGCTAAAGTTAGTGGAAAGCATAAAAATTAATACGCTGATGCCTTCATAATAGTGTCATGTGCTATACAAGGAAGGAACTGTGATCAGGATTCCAACTCAGTGAGACATTCCTGTATCTTGGTAGATACTTAATATATGTAACAGCTGGATATAGGATACCTGATGTTAAAGATGCAAGTTTCCTCCCTCATCTGAATCGATGCCTTCACTGTTTGAGCTGTACACAGGTGGAGGAGTGTCTCATGGATTATGCGTTCTTCCTTCTGATGTAATTTTGAAGTTTCAGCTGCTCAGAAATCTCTCCCTCTCACCTCACCAAACCAGAAAAATCATGATTTCTGCTTCCTGTAATTCTCAGAATCATCTGTAAGGGAGATTATTACAGTTGGTTTACATTTTATTTTAGGATACTAAATTGCTATATGCAGGGATTCTTTGTAATGTACTTAAAATCATCTATGTGGGAGCACAACAGTGTGTTCCTATAATCCCTTTTGGATGATAGATGTGAAAGTTTAAGTTTACAGCTCAAATGAACATCTTTTAGAACGTAAACCCATCAGGAGGTACGCTTTACTGTTAAGAACTTAGCTCAGCTCCCTGTGCAGCACTGTAACATTTAAAATGTCCTTAAAGACTTTCTGATGCCTTAACTTGTTTGCATTTGCTGAAAGTTTGTAGCTGGTGCCTGTGCAGAGATTACCTGACATTAAACAACTTAAAAGTGGCATGAGCTCGTATAAATCCAATGAAAATGCTGAATGTGACGATCTGTTAATAGATTTCAAACTGCTCTGAAGTTTTCAGAGGATACTTAAGTTTGACTTAACTTGTCATGTTTTCACTAGTTCTGATACATTGAGGAAGTGTACAAAAAATCCATGGAAAATGTGAATAAAAGAATGAAAGATACGTGTCTCATGTGGATTGCTTTCACTCTGAGTGTGTGACACTGCATTAATAAAATGAATTTTACAATCAGTTGCTTGCAGGTGAGCTCCTTGCCTAGAAAACCCTGTGTGTGGCCTTAGCACTGCTAAAAGCAGCAGTGTCCTACTATGCCCCTTCCCCAGGCTGCTTTAAGACCTCTCTCACTGCAGAGAGCCAGTTCAGAAGAAAGGCTTCTTGCCAGGTCACTGAGCAGTTATCTCAGAGGGAGGAAGCAGGGCTGCCTCTGACTAGACAGAGAAAACTAGTTCTTAGAGGCTAAGAGAATGACTCTTGAGAACAGCCACTAAGAATTCCTCTGCTTGGATACTGAAAGATTTAAGAGCAATATTAATCAGTGTTTGCCTGATTAACAACACAGAACTTATTTTAGATCTAACCTAAAAGCACTACCCTAAAGCCAGGCCACAACATGATTCTTCTCTTCATTGGTTTGTGATAGTTTGACAAAAAACTCCACCAAAAATATCCCAAATCAACCAAACAATAAGAATAAAATCAAAACAGACTTGTCATGACAAGTGTAGATCTTGCACAAATGCACCATGAGCTGCTGAGACCATGGAAGCACCTGTCACCGAACTGTACTTCCCGCCATTAGCCACCATCCTGTTTAGCCCTACACCTTAGTTCTGTTCATAGTTCTGGACCTACCCACTTTATGCCTGCAAATGGAAGCTAATTCTCACATGAAGATACAATTAATGGTTAGCAAAAATGAGTCAACATCTCCCCATCATCACACCCCCAATTACAATGATGGAGAAATCCAAGAGTCTGTGTTCCATTTTTTAAGCATGCAGTTGCTATTAATAGAGACACACACTTCTACCAGAATTGCCCAGTATTTTTTTGGCTCCCCCCTGCAACAAAGGATAAACAGGCTCTGCCTCCTGGGTGCCTATTTGGCAATCTCACTATGAGTGCCACAGCACATTATTCCACCCTTTATGCTCACTACCAGTAAGGGCTAAATTCAAACTCAAACAAAGACCACTAGGCACAGCAGAGAGAAAACACTATTAACAGAATTCATGGTCATTTAAGAGGTCTGTTTATTGGCTGCAGGGTCCAACACTTTCTTCACTGCTGCCGTATGCAAAGTCAACTCCATTTTTGGTGCATAAAGGTTCTCCTTGCTCTGTTCAAAAGGCTCAGTATAGTGCCAGCATGATTTTCAGCCCATCGTCTTCTAATCAACACTGATGGATCAATGAGGCAAAAAACCCCAAACCATGCAACATGTGTTAGTCTGATAAAAGTAGGCTGAGAATATTTATATATTTACACAGAGAACATTCAACATGGTAACCTGCTTGCAGCCTTGTACTATCTCGACCAAGCATCAAAACAGCTACATTCTGGTGCAAAATACTTTTTCATTTAAGGTTTGGTGTAAAAGCTTTCGCTTCACAATGCCTTTAACTGGAGGCTACCACACATATTTTTGACACAGAATTTCTACACACCAATGTCACACACTTTTAATCGTACCTCACAAAACAAGATAAGGCATTTGCAGATATTTGACTGCTGTGACCACAAGGAATCCATTTTCCAGAGCTTTCAGCCGTGACCTTTGGAGACCATGAGTCTTTCAAACACAAAGGGTGAGTCCATAGGAGACAAACTGTTCTTCCAAGAACTATAAACTTTGCCATTTCTTGACGCTGCTACACACAACATGGATAGAATTTAAGACTACTTCATTAATTCCCTAAATAGAAATTTGTTCTTAAACCCCACTGGATAACAACAGGGCTTAGGCACTTCTGAAGATTTTATCTTATATCTGTCTCTAATAAGGGGAAGCTTCAGACTACAAAAGACAAGGACAAGAAATTGTCTGGGAAGGGAAAAATCAGTGACTGGCAAGAAACAGGTTAATAGACTGTAGACTACTATGTGGACTCCACATCCATACAGAACTTCAGTGACAAGGTGGGATTCTCTACATTAGGGTCTGCCAGAAGAAGTCTGTCTGCAGAGCAGAGCCTTCAGTGTTTTAATTAAAACTTGGTTTAAGAATATACTTTGGGAAAACGGTTTTACTGCAATAACTCTCCTGTGCAAACAATCCTGTTTTCTGGAAAGCAATGTGTGCACAGAAATGTAAAACAGTGATTCAGAGCCCAACACACTTAAGTCTTGTAAACAATGAAGACCAGGAGAATAAAAAGAGAAGGAACGTGAACCTACACAAACCAGGTTAGCCAAAAGAGCTGAAAGATTTGTGGCATTTTTAAAAAGGGCTTCTTTTAAAAGGAGACTTGGAACCCACCCTGCGCTGGCTGGCTATAAGAGAACAGTCTCGCATATGTCACTGTCTCTAAGGCAGAGCAATAATCTGCTAATACAATGTAATTCATTTAAGAGCTTTCTTTAGAAAAGAACAGCTTTTACTTGTTAAATTGATAACAGTGAAAAACCTGTTAAGGGTGAGATTTACATCCTTGCATTTGGCATCTATCAATATACATCATCTATGGAGAGTTCAAGTAGTAAACCTCTATCTCCAGAGAGAGTGAATGGGCAGAAGGAAGGAAGAAGTTAACTGCTTCAATGAGGTATGGTGGGATTCTGTAAATAAATAAAGCTGCTCTGCAGAGCCTCCCAAATCTCTTAATCATGCTGCATTCTCAATCATCCACATAACTAATGAAAACCACTGTGCTCCAACAGTTAAGACATCAACAGCCACACGGCCTTTATGGCATTCCGAAAACACCAGTTTATTCCTCAGCAATTGTTTAAATGGCCAGCAGAGGCTCAAATGGTTTACTGGTTAGGAGCTACAGAATTAAGAACCCCTCCAAATTAAAAGGGTCAGAGGCTCCTATTAACATTCCCTTTTCTTTTTTTGGTTTAGTGCAGTAGCATGCTAAGGGCCCAGCTGTGCCATCCTGACCCAAGCAAAACTTTAGTCATCTTCCCCATTAATTTGTCTATACAAGGACAATAAATTACAGTTTTGTGTTTGTTTAAAAGCAGAACAAAACATGGAATCTGTTTCCCCCCACTTGATAACAGAAAGTGGGAGCCAGGGACGATACATAAGAAGTCTACGTCTAAGGAATAACTGAGAATCTGGCACATCTACTTGTTTCTGAAAAGCACTATTGACATTCAGTAGACTTTTTGACCTCTGTTTTCTATGGATGTACATCTGGGCATACCTGTACCTTTTTCTACTAGAAAAGGTGAGACTTTGTACCTGGTACGTACCTATAGCATATCCACTAGCAAGATACAAGTAATTGGCTCTTTTTAGGACGTTTACATTGCAGTCCTTCAAAAACTAGACATCAAAATCCACTCACACACATGTAACAAGCAGACAATACCTCCTGCATAACAGGTGTGGGATCTGAACTGTACCTTCTGTAATGCTGCCCTTGTCCTAATGTACTAGTTTATAATCATTCATTTGCTCTGAACTCTTATGCAGCAAGATTTGCTCAGTCTTCCAGATCACATGAAATTAACCTACCTGAATGTAATACATGATAACAAGCATTTAAATTACTGTCAACTGAGAAGTATTCAGGCACCTAGCACTCGGGTTCCAATCTGGATTTATTTCCTTTTCACGTGTGTTATTCCTCTAACTGTTTGACTGAAACGTATCAATTGTCATTGGTAGTACAAATATTAACCCTCTCTCCCTTCCCTCCATACTGAATATTTAAAGGAAAACTGAACACTGATTGGCCTGGCCCATCAGTATGAAAGTGCAGACTAAGGAGCATCTTGAGAGGCTTCATCGTAGGACTGGTCTTCTAGCTGAAGAGTGGTTTGACTCTCAGCATGGCCACAGGGAGAATATTTCTACTGACTGACATTAGGCACAATGCCTCAGGACCTCAGGTAAGCACCTAAGCTGCCTAGTGAGCTCCTTGAGAGGGCACTTCAGCTTCTGACTTAGGACTCCACCTCTCTAACCTGGCTCAGGAAGAAAGCCTAGGCACTCAAGTTACATACCTCAGGTTAGACCATGTGCACACCCTCACATACACAACACACACACACACAGAGTACCACACAGTCCCACAGAGCAAAGTTAAAAGGCTGCAGTGTGCAAAGTGGCTGTGCTGGTAATGACAAAGTGAACGTTTCTCTAACACTGCTGCAACACATTTGAAGCAAACTGAAAACTGGTCAGCTGTCCCTGCCATGCACTCATGCTGCCAGGGTTAGAAATGCCATCACTCTGTGCTATGGTTACTACTGCTGGGCCTAGCCTCAAACAGAAAAAGACCTCCTTACCATGCTGGATTCACCATGTTGGGCTGAATGATAAAGTTAATCTCTACCTTTATGCTGAAGTGGAACTATTCCCATGGAATCTGAGGAAAAAAGGCAGAAAGTCCTATTTCAGAGGTTAAGTCATCATATGCTATTGGCAGAATAACAACAAAGCACTTTGGGAGGGAGACAAAAGTCCAGGCTCCAAGCATGTGCCACTTAATGACTGTGGCAACAGCATTAGATTGAGGTGCTCAGAGTCTGAAAAGTGACAAACATGGCATCTTCACTCTCCCTTTGTGCATGTATGGAGTCTCCCATGCCCTAAGCAACACACTACCCCACCCACTGCTGTTATGCAGTTGTAAGTAAACTAGTTATTGACTGGCTCCCGTATCAAAACAGTGAACCAGACTGCAGTAGTCTCAGTATTGAATCATTTAGCTTTTTAAATGTCAAGGACAGCAGAGTTCTGCTATGTAGAGAAAGCTGCGTTTTACCTGTAAACATAAGGCTTTTTTCCTGAGAGCTCCTGACACAACTCTGAGACTTCCCACTATGCATGTTAAGTCACTTCTCAAAGCAGAATTACATTTCAATCTTGTCTTTCAAGAAAACGCGCCATGTTTTGGCATGTAACAGTACAGTGAAACACCGACCAAGAGATAAAGAATCCAGGCAAGCTGCCCAACCATTAATCAGCTCTCATGCTCTCCTTGGCTACAAATACTACCACAAGGATGACCCCATGTACTCTGAAGTCCAGTGCATGCAGAAGAATGTTGGTTATTAGTAAGGTCTTTACATTTTGGAGTCCCATTATGGCCTCCTATTTTTCCACTTGAGACTCAAACTTGTATTGATGAAGCTAACAGAGAGATAAGCAGCATTAGTACTGGATATGAACCTCGGCTTTACTATAGCAGCACATTTTAGCCTTCTTTTTACTGGCTCATTTTCTTAGCCAGTTCTTGAGGATGAAAATGTTGCTGTTCTTTGGTAGATACAGAAATCTGTCAGCAGAGTTCACCTGTCCTAACACTGACATGTGAATAAATGGGAACATTTTCAGCCTCCTAAGCTCTGACCTGCTGCGCGTACCAAAATGGTGATGTATCTTTGTACCATCTTTTTCCTTTTCCTCTGCCAGCAGGAAATTTTTCTCTCACCCCTTCAATCCCCCCCTCCCGCCTTCCCCCCCCACAATGAGCTGAGACACCAGGAGAGGGAAGGGTAACACCAAGATGAAATCCCAGAGAGCAACA